>CM035443.1:15258506-15263506 GCA_020310875.1 Ceratopteris richardii | reverse complement strand
ATCCTCTTCATCAAGATTGAATTTGACATAGCATATGATTGCCTAGAGTGGAAGCTAATTCTATGATCCCTGAAAGATATCGGTTGTGGCTTAAAATTCATCAACATGGTTGCAGTGCTTCTAGGTAACAAACTGACTCAAATTAATATCAATGGTAAAATCTCTTAAAGAAATTGGGTTAAAACACTCTATTAGATAGGGTTGTTCCCTGGCATTGCCACTATTTGGCTAAGATTTTTGGCTAACTATTAGCCCCATCTTGGATAGATCTAGAGTCTTGAGCTCCCTCATATCCAAAGACTCTAGCTAATTAGACTCTTCATGGACGACACAAATGGTTTTGTGCATAATGACCCTAATAGTATCAACACATTTTGGCAATTTCTAAATGCTTTTTGATTTGCATCTAGATCTTAATCAATTTAAAAGTGCTTTCAAGACTATTTTTGAGCCCCATCCATAATTCTTGATTAACAAGGGGTGTAAAGAGCTACATAATGGGCAAATCTTTTGGCTAGTCCTTATTTGAATGGGCTTTGAAGTTTCTATGGGCCAATGTTTGAACTTGGTTCTAGTCGTGCCAGAATCTAAATTAGCCTACTAGAAGGGCATGCAACTCAATTTGGCATGGCATGCCATGCTGATCAGCAACTTTATCTATTTTCTTGCCTCTTTGAGACCAAAAGGAAAAGAATTAGAGAAGTTGGGAAGAATTTGCAAAAATTTCCTCTTGTCATTTGAACAAGAGGGGCATGTGCAAAATCAAGTGGTCATTGTGTGTTAACCATAAAGATTTGGTGGGTTGGGGATTTTGAATTTTGGAGGAATGGCAAATAACATAGCTTCTAAATGGCTAATCAAGGTATGGTGCAACACAAAAGGTTCATGGGCGAAACACAATCTCATAAACAAATCTTCTCTTATGCTTATGGGAATCCCTAGGTGGAAGGGGGTGGATCTACTCATGTTGATGTTTTCTTAGCATCCCATGACTCCAAAAGGTCGTATGGAAGATTTGGAACAATATGAAAGCATACATCAAGTTTGATGAAGATTAGCAGTTGGCCATTTGGATTAGGAAAAATAATTTTTTTTTTGTTTCCTATCATGGGAATCAAACACGTTGACTTGGAAAAACTACAAAGAGCAAAGAAGCTGTGGAACAAAGAATGTTCTAATAGTAAAAATCTTTAGAACCATGAGACATGACATTGGATAAGATTTGGGGACACACTCTTGTATAACTAATCTAGTATAGTAGGGGATACAACTTAATCAAGTGGAAACAACGGAAGATAAGTTAGTTGATTATGTTGTTCCCTTGATTAGAGTTTACTATGGCTCCAAAACAATCTCCAAAGTATTAAGTGCTCGTGGCTCTAGAGTTAATATTGCAACATTTCCAAATTGCCAACAAATGGGTCTGAGTAACATTCAACCTACCCGTTTCTATATTCGGATGGCTCATTAGTCCCGTGTTCATCCCCCTGGATTAATTACAAATATTCTTGCATTTATTGAGGAAGTGACATTCCTTATTACTTTTTTTGTTATTAAATTAATCAACAAACATGAAGATTATAATTTGCTTGTAGATCACCCTTGGTTGAAGCATGCCAAAGTCGAGTAGTGTTCGGGATCCTATGATGTGACTTTCCACAAGTCACATAGGAAATACTCTATCCCTTTGGATGAGAAGCACTTCCCAAAGTTATGGCCATGGTCTTATTCTAGGCACTAGAAAAAAAAGGGATTTAACCTATAAGAGATAGTTTTTGTCTTTCTAGTGTACTCTCACAATTGAGTTATGATCCAAAAAATATTTATGCTAGACAGGATCAGGTTGATTAATTTGACTTTATTAATTGTTCTTATGTGTAAGTAAGTGTTGTAGCCATAAAGTTTAGGTCATGGTCAAGATCCTTCTAGGTGATCTTATTTATGCATCTATAAGTTTGTTCCTTCACAATTCTATATGGTACATTAAATGGCTTATTTGATTAGGGTCTTTATTGCATATCTTTGCTTCCTTCTTCACTCATACAAATTCTTAAAATTCATATGTCAATGGAGACACTAGTAATGCCCATTTGTCTCTATCTAATTCTGTAGTGTACCACATCAAGACTTTCTCTAGAATTTCTTTAGGTTGTTGTGGATACGAGAATGAACAATAGGAGGAGAACGAGTATGTACACTAGTCTCCTTAGCGACAAGTCACTTTTTTGAACATATGGAGTCATATTGATTTGAGTCCCTACTTGTTTTACTACACGTGACACTAGTTGAACCACAATCTAGTGAGGGGATATCTATTGATGCATGTTAGGAAAACAAAAATGTTGATGCTCAAGTAACACTTCTTCTTCAATATCCAACTGGTTTATATTAAGAAATTTAAAGTATCTTTCACAATTTGATGAGTGAATCTGATTGTTCAAAGCCTTCCTTTCAAGTCTGTAACTTCTGTTTCTAGAATGGATGGTTTAGCCTTCCTTGGGTGTAAGGCATTCATACATTGTGTGCACCTTTGCAAATTTGGTTTGTAAATAGGGAGTTTTAGATAAGCATCAATCCTTGTTTTCACCCATGTCTCAATAGTTCTATGCATGTTGTGGATGATGTGAAAATCCTCAATCATCAACAGAGATTGGTGATCTCTATACATTATGCATACTATAATCAAGAATAGATAGATTTAGCAAAATCTAAACAAAATTGCATCTCTTCGCATTATATAAAACAAAGTCATAGATGTTGTAAATGTTCAACTTGACTCCTTAAAACTAAACAATCATCTAAAAGAAATCGCATGAAACCAGTCAAATATGGAGCTATTGTGAGTTTTATGTTTTTCCCATGATAGGGTGGAAAAGCATGTTTGGATAAAGATAGTTCTTAAAGAAGCTTAACATTGAGAGAATTCTAGGGAGAAGACTAGAATCCTATTTGAAACTTCCCAATAAACCATGATGAGTGCTCATGTTTCCATTGTGTGCTCCTCTTTGCTTAGTTTTGAGTTTTATCTTTTTCCCCTGCTAGGGTTTCAAATCATGTTTAGATAAAGATAGTTCTTAAAGAGGCTTAACATTGAGAGAATGATGAGAAGGTGCATATAGCACAAGTCAATCTAGGGCCTTAAATTCTTAGAGAATGTGGTTGGTTTCTAGGGAGAACAATAAATTCCTATTAATATCTCCCAACAAACCATCATGAGTGCTTATGTTTCCATTGTGTGCTCCTCTTTGCTCGGTTCTGAGTTTTATGTTTCTCCCCTAATAGGGTGTCTATGCATTTTTGGATAAAGATAGTTCTTAAAGAAAAACAGAGTCATATTTGAACTCTCCAAAAAATCCATCGCAATTACTCATGTTTCCATTGTGAGCTCCTCTTTGCTCGGTTGTGAGTTTTATGTTTTTCCCTCATAGGGTGTCAAAGCATTTTTGGATAAAGATAGTTCTTAAGGAATCTTAACATTGAGAGAATGATGAGAATGATGAGAAAGATAGTTCTTAAAGAAGCTTAACACTCTATACTTAAGAAACTACCATGAATATTCTTATTTAGTTATCTCGCTTAGAGTCTGACCTTTGCATGATCATATGCCCAAAGATCTTTGCACACTCATTAATTAGGATCCGATGATCACTCAAATCTATTACGGTCCTATGGCCAGCAATGGCTATTACCACAATCTATTTCATGGTCCTTCTACTATAGTGAAAACATAAACATGTAAAGATCATAATCTATTTTAAATGTGTACATGTTGGAATGGTTTGTGTACATGTTGGAATGGTTTGTGGTACCTATCTATCTATTGGTGGTGGTGGTGTTATGTGTGCGTGTGTGTGTTTTCTTACAGTTTCATCTATCTCAAAGGGCTTGTTAGTGAGGAGGGCCATCCAAAGAAATTTGTACAGTCTATCTTTATGTTTAAAAGCACTCCAAGACTTGAATTATGTTTGAATAAATGTTTTGATGGGGAAAATCTGCTTGTATGGTGTCTTGTTCGCTCAAGAAACTCAGTTTCTCATGCATGTTTGAAATTCCCATCATTACATGGATGGATAACAATGTCTGTTTGAATTTCCCCTAGTTGTTCTACACAAGAGGTATCAATCATTGGCCATGGAGAACTCTATTCTTCTTGAATGAAGACAAACAACATACACACATAAGTTTCTTGGGTTCATATTTGTGTTGGGAGTGCATACAATGTTGTATACCTCTCCATTGACTCTTGCATACAAAGTAATGACTAGTTAGCATAATCAATGAGTCACATTTACAGGCGCTCGATACCTTTTGCTTGAATTTCGTTTTTGTGGGAAACTATGACGCGCGCCAACAGTCTGAGCAGACGGTTCCTTACGCGAGAGAGAGAGAGAGAGAAAGAGAGAGGGAGGGAGAGAGAGGTGTGTGTATGCGCGCACGCGAGAACAAAGAAGATTGCTGAGCAGGTATCAAAAAGCTGAGCAGGTCATCTCTTCATTAGCTGAGCAGGTATAAAAAAGCAGGGTTTTAGCTTGCTTCCTCTAGTCTGCTATTAAATTCATTTTGAGCTTGTACATCTATCTAAGATGGACCTTGTACAATTCAGAGCAATGAAACTCATAAAGCATTGGTTTTAAATAGCTTTCAGGAAGGTCAATCATGTTAGCAGCAGTTGATATTGTTGTAATCTTGTAACGTATGTTGAATTTTCACCCCACAATTTGCAAGAATGTTTTTGGTTTTTGCTCCATTTTTGAGGCTTCTAAATCGTGTTGGCTTTTTGGATTCATTTATACATGGATCTTTGTTTTTCCTTCTCATGGCGATCCTACAACTGACTTTATGTCTCTTTCATCACCAGGGTGTTAGTATAGTGACTTGATCAGTACCAACGGTTCATATGCATATTCAGGGTCTAGTACTGATGTGCATCTGGGCAGATGCATGCATACTAGTTTATCTGGAGTTCCTTATTAGCTTCAGATGTGGAGAAATTTTATCAG
>CM035443.1:15246006-15248506 GCA_020310875.1 Ceratopteris richardii | reverse complement strand
ATGTGATCCAACAATCCTACACTTGATATGGTTGGAAATGCTCAGAGGCTCGAACTTAAGTTCGAGCCTCTCAGCTTTTCCAACCATATCAAGTTCAGGATTGGTGTGTCTTATGTGCAAAAGAACGAAGAGGCTCGAACTTAAGTTCGAGCCTCTCAACTTTTCCAATCATATCAAGTTTAGGATTGTTGTGTCTTATGTGCAAAAGATTAAGTTCGAGCCTTTGAGCTTTTCCAACCATATCAAGTTTAGTATTGTTTGGTCACATGATATGAGGAAAAGAACAAAGAGGCTCGAACTTAAGATCGAGCCTCTGAGCTTTTCCAGCCACATCAACTTTGGGATTGATGTGTGTTATGTGCAAAAGAACAAAGAGGAGTTCGAGCCTCTCAGCTTTTTCCAACCATATCAAGTTCAGGATTGTTGGATCACATGATATGAACTTCAAAAGACTTGAGAAACCCAAAATTAAGTTTGTAAATCAGATAAGATTGAAATTCAAACTATGAACTTCAGTTTGAATTTCATTTCAACTTGGATAGAGAGAGTTTGAGCCTGTATTCAATTTGGAGCCTCTTAATCATATCAAGTTCGAGATTTTTTTGGTCACATGATATGACTCGAACTTAAGTTCGAGCCTCTGAGCTTTTCCAGCCATATCAAGTTTAGGATTATTGTGTCTTATGTGCAAAAGATTAAGTTCGAGCCTTTGAGCTTTTACAACCATATCAAGTTTAGTATTGTTTGGTCACATGATATGAGGAAAAGAACAAAGAGGCTCGAACTTAAGTTCGAGCCTCTGAGCTTTTCCAGTCACATCAACTTTGGGATTGTTGTGTGTTATGTGCAAAAGAAAAAAGAGGAGTTCGAGCCTTTCAGCCTTTTCCAACCATATCAAGTTCAGGATTGTTGGATCACATGATATGAACTTTAGAAAACTTGAGAAATCCAAACTTAAGTTTGTAAATAAGATGAGATTGAAATTCAAACTATGAACTTCAGTTTGAATTTCATTTCAACTTGGATAGAGAGAGTTTGATCCTGTATTCAATTTGGAGCCTCTGAATCATATCAAGTTCGAGATTGTTTGGTCACATGATATGACTTGAACTTAAGTTCGAGTTTCTGTTCTTTTCTAATCATATCAAATTTAGGATTGTTTGGTTATATGATATGAGAAAAATAACAAAGAGGCTCTGAGTTCGAGCCTCTGAGCTTTTCGAACCATATCAAGTTTAGAATTGTTAGGTCACGTGATATGAGCAAAAGAACGAAGAGGGTCGAACTTAAGTTCGAGCCTCTAAGCTTTTCCAACCATATCAAGTTCAGGATTGTTGGATCACATGATATGAACAGAAGAACAAAGAGGCTCGAACTTAAGTTCGAGCCTCTGAGCTTTTCCAGCCATATCAAGTTTAGGTTTCTTGTGTCTTATGTACAAAAGAACAAAGAGGCTCGAACTTAAGTTCGAGCCTCTGAGCTTTTCCAACCATATCAAGTTTAGGATTGTTGGATCACATGATATAAGCCTCAGCTTTTTCAGCCATGTCAAGTTTAGGATTGTTGTGTGTTAGGTGCAAAAGAACAAAGAGGCTTGAACTTAAGTTCGTGTCTCTGAGCTTTTCCAGCCATATCAAGTTTAGGATTGTTGTGTCTTATGTGCAAGAGATTAAGTTCAAGCCTTTGAGCTTTTCCAACCATATCAACTTTAGTATTGTTTGGTCACATGATATGAGGAAAAGAACAAAGAGGCTCGAACTTAAGTTCGAGCCTCTTAGCTTTTCCAGTCACATCAACTTTGGGATTGTTGTGTGTTATGTGCAAAAGAACAAAGAGGAGTTCGAGCCTCTCAGCTTTTTCCAACCATATCAAGTTCAGGATTGTTGGATCACATGATATGAACTTCAGCTTTTCCAGCCATATCAAGTTTAGGATTTTTGTATCTTATGTGCAAAAGAACAAAGAAGCTCGAACTTAAGTTCAAGCTTCTGAGCTTTTCCAACCATATTAAGTTTAGGATTGTTGGATCACATGATATGAACCTCAGCTTTTCTAGCCATATCAAGTTTAGGATTGTTGTGTCTTATGTGCAAAAGAACAAAGAGACTCAAACTTAAGTTCGAGCCTCTCAGCTTTTCCAACCATATCAAGTTCAGGATTGTTGGATCACATGATATGAACAGAATAACAAAGATGCTCGAACTTAAGTTCGAGCCTCTGAGCTTTTACAGCCATATCAAGTTTAGGTTTCTTGTGTCTTATGTGCAAAAGAACAAAAAATCAGCTTTCCAACCATATCAAGTTCAGGATTGTTGGATTACATGATATGAAAGAAGAACAAAGAGGCTCGAACTTAAGTTCGAGCCTCTGAGCTTTTACAAGCCATATCAAATTTAGGTTTCTTGTGTCTTATGTGCAAAAGAACAAAGAGGCTCGAACTTAAGTTCGAGCCTCTGAGCTTTTACACCCAAATCAAGTTTAGGATGTTGGATCACATGAT
>CM035443.1:15225772-15236006 GCA_020310875.1 Ceratopteris richardii | reverse complement strand
TATTATATATATATATATATATATATATGTGTATATATATATATATATACACGCACACACACGCACACACACACACACACATGATATAAACAGAAGAACAAAGAGGCTCGAACTTAAGTTCGAGCCTCTGAGCATTTCCAGCCATATCAAGTTTATATTCCTCGTGTCTTATGTGCAAAAGAACAAAGAGGCTCGAACTTAAGTTCGAGCCTCTTGGCTTTTCCAACCATATCATTGTTTGGTCACATGATATGAGCCTTAGCTTTTCCAGCCATGTGAAGTTTAGGATTTTTGTGTCTTATGTGCAAAAGAACAAAGAGGCTCGAACTTAAGTCCGAGCCTCTGAGCTTTTGCAACCATATCAAGTTTAGGATTGTTGGATCACATGATATAGGCCTTAGGTTCTGCAGCCATGTCTTAGGTTGGAAAAGCTCAGAGGCTCGAACTTAAGTTGGAGCCTCTTTGTTCTTTTGCACATAACACACAACAATCCTGAACTTGATATGGTTGGAAATGCTCAGAGGCTCGAACTTAAGTTCGAGCCTCTTTGTTCTTTTGCTCATATCATGTGATCCAACAATCCTACACTTGATATGGTTGGAAATGCTCAGAGGCTCGAACTTAAGTTCGAGCCTCTCAGCTTTTCCAACCATATCAAGTTCAGGATTGGTGTGTCTTATGTGCAAAAGAACGAAGAGGCTCGAACTTAAGTTCGAGCCTCTCAACTTTTCCAATCATATCAAGTTTAGGATTGTTGTGTCTTATGTGCAAAAGATTAAGTTCGAGCCTTTGAGCTTTTCCAACCATATCAAGTTTAGTATTGTTTGGTCACATGATATGAGGAAAAGAACAAAGAGGCTCGAACTTAAGATCGAGCCTCTGAGCTTTTCCAGCCACATCAACTTTGGGATTGATGTGTGTTATGTGCAAAAGAACAAAGAGGAGTTCGAGCCTCTCAGCTTTTTCCAACCATATCAAGTTCAGGATTGTTGGATCACATGATATGAACTTCAAAAGACTTGAGAAACCCAAAATTAAGTTTGTAAATCAGATAAGATTGAAATTCAAACTATGAACTTCAGTTTGAATTTCATTTCAACTTGGATAGAGAGAGTTTGAGCCTGTATTCAATTTGGAGCCTCTTAATCATATCAAGTTCGAGATTTTTTGGTCACATGATATGACTCGAACTTAAGTTCGAGCCTCTGAGCTTTTCCAGCCATATCAAGTTTAGGATTATTGTGTCTTATGTGCAAAAGATTAAGTTCGAGCCTTTGAGCTTTTACAACCATATCAAGTTTAGTATTGTTTGGTCACATGATATGAGGAAAAGAACAAAGAGGCTCGAACTTAAGTTCGAGCCTCTGAGCTTTTCCAGTCACATCAACTTTGGGATTGTTGTGTGTTATGTGCAAAAGAAAAAAGAGGAGTTCGAGCCTTTCAGCCTTTTCCAACCATATCAAGTTCAGGATTGTTGGATCACATGATATGAACTTTAGAAAACTTGAGAAATCCAAACTTAAGTTTGTAAATAAGATGAGATTGAAATTCAAACTATGAACTTCAGTTTGAATTTCATTTCAACTTGGATAGAGAGAGTTTGATCCTGTATTCAATTTGGAGCCTCTGAATCATATCAAGTTCGAGATTGTTTGGTCACATGATATGACTTGAACTTAAGTTCGAGTTTCTGTTCTTTTCTAATCATATCAAATTTAGGATTGTTTGGTTATATGATATGAGAAAAATAACAAAGAGGCTCTGAGTTCGAGCCTCTGAGCTTTTCGAACCATATCAAGTTTAGAATTGTTAGGTCACGTGATATGAGCAAAAGAACGAAGAGGGTCGAACTTAAGTTCGAGCCTCTAAGCTTTTCCAACCATATCAAGTTCAGGATTGTTGGATCACATGATATGAACAGAAGAACAAAGAGGCTCGAACTTAAGTTCGAGCCTCTGAGCTTTTCCAGCCATATCAAGTTTAGGTTTCTTGTGTCTTATGTACAAAAGAACAAAGAGGCTCGAACTTAAGTTCGAGCCTCTGAGCTTTTCCAACCATATCAAGTTTAGGATTGTTGGATCACATGATATAAGCCTCAGCTTTTTCAGCCATGTCAAGTTTAGGATTGTTGTGTGTTAGGTGCAAAAGAACAAAGAGGCTTGAACTTAAGTTCGTGTCTCTGAGCTTTTCCAGCCATATCAAGTTTAGGATTGTTGTGTCTTATGTGCAAGAGATTAAGTTCAAGCCTTTGAGCTTTTCCAACCATATCAACTTTAGTATTGTTTGGTCACATGATATGAGGAAAAGAACAAAGAGGCTCGAACTTAAGTTCGAGCCTCTTAGCTTTTCCAGTCACATCAACTTTGGGATTGTTGTGTGTTATGTGCAAAAGAACAAAGAGGAGTTCGAGCCTCTCAGCTTTTTCCAACCATATCAAGTTCAGGATTGTTGGATCACATGATATGAACTTCAGCTTTTCCAGCCATATCAAGTTTAGGATTTTTGTATCTTATGTGCAAAAGAACAAAGAAGCTCGAACTTAAGTTCAAGCTTCTGAGCTTTTCCAACCATATTAAGTTTAGGATTGTTGGATCACATGATATGAACCTCAGCTTTTCTAGCCATATCAAGTTTAGGATTGTTGTGTCTTATGTGCAAAAGAACAAAGAGACTCAAACTTAAGTTCGAGCCTCTCAGCTTTTCCAACCATATCAAGTTCAGGATTGTTGGATCACATGATATGAACAGAATAACAAAGATGCTCGAACTTAAGTTCGAGCCTCTGAGCTTTTACAGCCATATCAAGTTTAGGTTTCTTGTGTCTTATGTGCAAAAGAACAAAAAATCAGCTTTTCCAACCATATCAAGTTCAGGATTGTTGGATTACATGATATGAAAAGAAGAACAAAGAGGCTCGAACTTAAGTTCGAGCCTCTGAGCTTTTACAGCCATATCAAATTTAGGTTTCTTGTGTCTTATGTGCAAAAGAACAAAGAGGCTCGAACTTAAGTTCGAGCCTCTGAGCTTTTACACCCAAATCAAGTTTAGGATTGTTGGATCACATGATATAAACAGAATAACAAAGAGGCTCGAACTTAAGTTCGAGCCTCTGAGCTTTTACAGCCATATCAAGTTTAGGTTTCTTGTGGCTTATGTGCAAAAGAACAAAGAATCAGCTTTTCCTACCATATCAAGTTCAGGATTGTTGGATTACATGATATGAAAAGAAGAACAAAGAGGCTCGAACTTAAGTTCGAGCCTCTGAGCTTTTACAGCCATATCAAGTTTAAGTTTCTTGTGTCTTATGTGCAAAAGAACAAAGAGGCTCGAACTTAAGTTCGAGCCTCTGAGCTTTTACAGCCATATCAAGTTTAAGTTTCTTGTGTCTTATGTGCAAAAGAACAAAGAGGATCGAACTTAAGTTCGAGCCTCTGAGCTTTTACACCCAAATCAAGTTTAGGATTGTTGGATCACATGATATAAACAGAATAACAAAGAGACTCGAACTTAAGTTCGAGCCTCTGAGCTTTTACAGCCATATCAAGTTTAGGTTTCTTGTGTCTTATGTGCAAAAGAACAAAGAGTCAGCTTTTCCAACCATATCAAGTTCAGGATTGTTGGATCACATGATATGAAAAGAAGAACAAAGAGGCTCGAACTTAAGTTCGAGCCTCTGAGCTTTTACAGCCATATCAAGTTTAGGTTTCTTGTGTCTTATGTGCAAAAGAACAAAGAGGCTCGAACTTAAGTTCGAGCCTCTGAGCTTTTACACTCAAATCAAGTTTAGGATTGTTGGATCACATGATATAAGCCTCAGCTTTTTCAGCCATGTCAAGTTTAGGATTGTTGTGTGTTAGGTGCAAAAGAACAAAGAGGCTCGTACTTAAGTTCGTGTCTCTGAGCTTTTCCAGCCATATCAAGTTTAGGATTGTTGTGTCTTGTGTGCAAAAGATTAAGTTCGAGCCTTTGAGCTTAAGTTCGAGCCTTTGAGCTTAAGTTCGAGCCTCTGAGCTTTTCCAACCATATCAAGTTTAGGATTGTTGGATCACATGATATGAGCAAAAGAACAAAGAGCTTTTCCAACCATATCAAGTTTAGGATTCTTTGGTTACATGATATGAGCAAAAGGACAAAGAGGAGTTAGAGCCTTTGAGCTTTTCCAACCATATCAAGTTTAGAATTGTTGGATCACATGATATGAGCAAAATAACAAAGAGGCTCAAACTTAAGTTCGAGCCTCTCAGCTTTTCCAACCATATCAAGTTTAGGATTGTTGTGTCTTATGTGCAAAAGAACAAAGAGACTCGAACTTAAGTTCGGGCCTCTAAGCTTTTCCAACCATATCAAGTTCAGGATTTGTTGGATCACATGATATGAGCCTCAGCTTTTCCAGCCATATCAAGTTTAGGATTGTTGTGTCTGATGTGCAAAAGAATTAAGTTCGAGCCTCTGAGCTGTTCCAACTTAAGTTCGAGTTTCTGTGCTTTTCTAACCATATCAAGTTTAGGGTTGTTTGGTTATATGATATGAGCAAAAGAACAAAGAAGTTCTGAGTTCGAGCCTCTTAGCTTTTCCAACCATATTAAGTTTAAGATTGTTGTGTCTTATGTGCAAAAGAATTAAGTTCGAGCCTCTGAGCTTTTCCAACTTAAGTTTGAGTCTCTGTGCTTTTCTAACCATATCAAGTTTAGGATTGTTTGATTATATGATATGAGCAAAAGAACAAAGAGGCTCTGAGTTAGAGCCTCTGAGCTTTTCCAAACATATCAAGTTTACAATTCTTGGGTCACGTGATATGAGCAAAAGAACAAAGAGGCTTGAACTTAAGTTCGAGCCTCTCAGCTTTTACAACCATATCAAGTTCAGGATCGTTGGATCACATGATATGAACAGAAGAACAAAGAGGCTCGAACTTAAGAGCTTTTCCAGCCATATCAAGTTTAAGTTTCTTGTGTCTTATATGCAAAAGAACAAAGAGCCTCTGAGCTTTTCCAACCATATCAAGTTTAGGATTGTTGGATCACATGATATAAGCCTCATCTTTTTCAGCCATGTCAAGTTTAGGATTGTTGTGTTAGGTGCAAAAGAACAAAGAGGCTCGAACTTAAGTTCATGTCTCTGAGCTTTTCCAGCCATATCAAGTTTAGGATTGTTGTGTCTTATGTGCAAAAGATTAAGTTTGAGCCTTTGAGCTTTTCCAACCATATCAAGTTTAGTATTGTTTGGTCACATGATATGAGGAAAAGAACAAAGAGGCTCGAATTTAAGTTCGAGCCTCTGAGCTTTTCCAGTCATATCAAGTTTGGGATTGTTGTGTGTTTGGGATTGTTGGAGTTAAGTTCAACACTCTCTTGGATCCAAAAGGACTTATAGATTCGAACTCAAGTTCGAGCCCGTGAGTTATATCAAGTTTAGGATTGTTGGCTCATATGATATGAGGCTCCAACTTAAGTTCGAGCCTCTCAAGTTTTCCGGCAAAAACAGGCTTCAACTTAAGTTCGAGCCTCTCAAGTTTTCTAGTAAAAACATTAATATTTTTAACTCAAATCTTCTTGCATCTACAAAAGCTAAGCCTCTTAATCATATGAGCTGAGTTATGAAGCTTAGACTTTTTCAGCTTTTCCAAAAGTTGTTGTAAGCAAAACAACAAAGACGAGTTCGAGCCTCTCAGCTTTTTCCAACCATATCAAGTTCAGGATTGTTGGATCACATGATATGAGTTAAAGAACAAAGAGGCCCAAACTTAAGTTCGAGCCTCTCAGCTTTTCCAACCATATCAAGTTTAGGATTGTTGTGTCTTATGTGCAAAAGAACAAAGAGGCTCGAACTTAAGTTCGAGCCATAATTTGAACTTTTCCAACCATATCAAGTTCAGGATTTGTTGGATCACCATGATATGAGCTTCAGCTTTTCCAGCCATATCAAGTTTAAGATTGTTGTGTCTTATGTGCAAAAGAACAAAGAGGCTCGAACTTAAGTTCGAGCCTCTGAGATTTTCCAACCATATCAAGTTTAGGATTGTTGGATCACATGATATGAGCCTCAGCTTTTCCAACCATATCAAGTTTAGGATTGTTGTTGTCTTATGTGCAAAAGAACAAAGAGGATCGAACTTAAGTTCGAGCCTCTGAGCTTTTCCAACCATATCAAGTTTAGGATTGTTGGATCACATGATATGAGCAAAAGAACAAAGAGCTTTTCCAACCATATCAAGTTTAGGATTGTTTGGTCACATGATATGAGCAAAAGAACAAAGAGGAGTTAGAGCCTCTGAGCTTTTCCAACCATATCAAGTTTAGAATTGTTGGATCACATGATATGAGCAAAAGAACAAAGAGGCTTAAACTTAAGTTCGAGCCTCTCAGCTTTTCCAACCATATCAAGTTTAGGATTGTTGTGTCTTATGTGCAAAAGAACAAAGAGACTCGAACTTAAGTTCGGGCCTCTTAGCTTTTCCAACCATATCAAGTTCAGGATTTGTTGGATCACATGATATGAGCCTCAACTTTTCCAGCCATATCAAGTTTAGGATTGTTGTGTCTGATGTGCAAAAGAATTAAGTTCGAGCCTCTGAGCTTTTCCAACTTAAGTTCGAGTTTCTGTGCTTTTCTAACCATATCAAGTTTAGGATTGTTTGGTTATATGATATGAGCAAAAGAACAAAGAGGTTCTGAGTTCGAGCCTCTAAGCTTTTCCAACCATATCAAGTTTAGAATTGTTGGGTCACGTGATATAAGCGAAAGAACAAAGAAGCTTGAACTTAAGTTCGAGCCTCTCAGCTTTTCCAACCATATCAAGTTCAGGATTGTTGGATCACATGATATGAACAGAAGAACAAAGAGGCTCGAACTTAAGTTCGAGCCTCTGAGCTTTTCCAGCCATATCAAGTTTATGTTTCTTGTGTCTTATGTGCAAAAGAGCAAAGAGGCTCGAACTTAAGTTCATGTCTCTGAGCTTTTCCAGCCATATCAAGTTTAGGATTGTTGTGTCTTATGTGCAAAAGATTAAGTTCGAGCCTTTGAGCTTTTCCAACCATATCAAGTTTATTATTGTTTGGTCACATGATATAAGGAAAAGAACAAAGAGGCTCTGAGCTTTTCCAGTCATATCAAGTTTGGGATTGTTGTGTGTTATGTGCAAAAGAACAAAGAGGAGTTTGAGCCTCTCAGCTTTTTCCAACCTTATCAAGTTCAGGATTGTTGGATCACATGATATGAACTTCAGAAAACTTGAGAAACCCAAACTTAAGTTTGTACAGACTCAAAGTTTCCTTGATTTTTGACTAGACTCAAAGTTAAGTCCAATTAGTGAATGTCTGTATATGCAAATATGGATTATTTTTTGTGGAAATGATGGTTGTATCTAGTTTTAATTCAATTGATTATTTTTACAATAATTATTGAAAGAATGATCAATTGAATAGCATTGTTAATTTCTCATTTATTCTTTACAGGCAAAATCAAGATGGCAACAAAGCAAACTATATCTAGTCAACTTGAAGAAAGAGACAAGTGGAAAGGAAAGAGAGTCATCTTGTTGGATCATGAAAAGCATGAAAGATATGCAACTGCTATTGTTTTATTGGTAAATCCATGGGATGCTATAAATTGCAAAGAGTTGGGAGAAAGTTGCCTAGGTGTTATTATGGATGAAACTGTGGATGCATCAACTTTGGATTCAACTTTGAAATTGGTCAGTTGGCCTATACTCCAAATCATTACAGAAGATGGTGAGCCTATGATACAAAAATTAGGCTTTAACTCACTGTATGACATTGAAGATGATCATTGCAATGGTATTGAGGATGTGGATCTTGAAGCTGGAGAGAATCCAAATTTTTGCTTTACGTCATCATACAACATCGATGATGATAATTGCAATGGTATTGAGGATGTAGATGTTGATAAGAATTATTCTCATGCAATTGATATTCAACATTGTTTTAATGATATACAAGTTGTTTCTCCTCTTCGAATGGAATCAGATCAACAAGAGGATTTTCATATGGAAAATAGTAACTGTGGATATTTTGAAGTGAACCAAAAAAAAAGAAGTTACATCCACAAGGTTAGAAAAAGTACTACATTGGCTCCTAATAAGAGATGCTCATTTGAGAGAATTCAGATGGTTTCAATGCATGATTGTTGTGAACAGAGATGTTGTCAAGTAGCTAGTAGGGCTAAAATACTGGAAGCAAGATTAAACTTTTGGGGACAATGCTATTCAGATAGATACAAATATGTATTGGATTGCATGAGTATGGTGTACAAAGGTAACTTTGTGAACTCAAGTCAGCGCTCGAGTTTTAATTTCATGTTTGATGCAAAAGAAGTATGTATCAAGGCATGGTATTTAATTCATGGTATTGGAAAGAGCTCATTTTATAGGCTACAAGAAAAGTTTCTACTTGGT
Organism: Ceratopteris richardii; assembly: GCA_020310875.1. Classification (NCBI taxonomy): domain Eukaryota; kingdom Viridiplantae; phylum Streptophyta; class Polypodiopsida; order Polypodiales; family Pteridaceae; genus Ceratopteris; species Ceratopteris richardii. The sequence goes on along the minus strand of CM035443.1, from coordinate 15,227,594 downwards.
CAAAAGGTATCCATTCATGGGAATAATGGAATACTTAGAAAAAGTATCAAACATGTAGAAATGGCAAAAGCTTTGATACATGATTTCATTGATAATAATGCAGATCAAATGCCACACAAGTTGAGAACATGTACTGATGGTTCTCGTGAAACACAAAGAGTGCTTCCATCACATTATAAACAAGTGGATATTCTTCGAGAGGTGAATATGACATTAGAGAGTTTGGGATATAATAAATTATCTCAACCAACATTTTCAAGAATGTGGAATACAGAATTTAGAACAGTTTCTTTATCAAAGTCAAGTACATTCTCCAAATGTGACTTTTGTACAGGAATAAAAGCAAAGTTACAATCTACTAAAAACCATGAAGAACGTGCAAGATATTTAGCACAAAGAAGATCTCATATGCTACGTCAAATGAGTTGTAGAAATCTATATTATGCTTGGAGAGTTTCCTCAGAATTATTTCCAGATAAATATTTATGCATTATTCATGATAAAATGGATCAAAGTAAAACAGCTATACCACAGATTAGACCAGTTCCAAAATCTCTTAATGGCATTGAGAGATTACCAATATCTTTAACAGGAATGCTTACTCATGGACATGGACAATGTGCTTATGGTCATTTTGCTTTAGGATTATGGCCCGGTGATCCAAATTTCACAATTGCATCTATTTCAATGTGTTTAAGAAACTTAGAAAAAAAAGATAGTCAGTTGTATGGAGATTTGGGATTGAAGAGTTCTGGTGTGAATTACACAAAGAGTCTATTTGATTCTTTGTTGTGGCCTGATGCACTTTATCATCATATGGATGTATTAAAGGAGCAAATTTTATATGACAATGTAACACAATGTAATATTACATGCGAAAATCAAAGTAATTCATTCAAGGAATTACCTAGAACATTATTTTTGCAACTTGATAATTGTGGTTCAGAAAATAAGAATCGCTATGTCTTTGCATATTTGTCTTTGTTAGTTGCTAATGGGATATTTGATATGGTGCAACTTGGATTCCTTATGGTTGGACATACACATGAGGATATTGATGCTTTATTTAGTTACTTTTCAGAAAAGCTCAGAAAACAATCTATTTTTAGTTTTCCACATCTTATGAGAACTTTTAATGAATGTTGCAGCATGCATCCGACACCTTTTCTTATACAGAAAGTACCAGATTTCAAAAATTTTGTCAAAGGGTACTTAAAATGATGGAGCAGATACTCTTATTGGGCATTCGAAACCATTGCAGTTCAGATTCTACATGAGTCAAGGGGTGCCCTTGATGCAATATAAATTGCATCCAAAAAATATTGATTGGTTACCTGCAAATGGTATAGAGCTATGGAAGAAAAATGAAGATGGCATATCGAAGCTTCCTGAAGGCGTTCCAAAATTATTGCCACCTAGTGAGTATGTGAAGGATAATGAAAGGGTCATGGAAGGACTTTTGAGATATGCCAATTGGTGGAAAATGCATCTGGAAGAGAAGGGGGATAACTCAGATTATGGAAAATGGATTAATCCGGTACTTACTTATTGGAAAAACCTTATGGAGGTCTTGAAATCTCAAATAATATGGAAGGATACATTTTATCATGATTTTTGGCCAAAAAGTGGATGCAAAACATTTGAATCTTCAAATCTTGTGCAAGATAATACATTTGATAATGAAGATGCAGATGAAAATGATGTACACTTTTGTGGTCCATTGCGTAACAAACCAGCAAAGGAATTCGATCCATGCCTTGATGTGAGAAAAGGAGACTTCGTTCTCATAGAACCATGCGATGTAATGTACCCTGTGTGGCTT
>CM035443.1:15155772-15220772 GCA_020310875.1 Ceratopteris richardii | reverse complement strand
GCCAAGCACTATGTTTTGCTAAACCCACGTTTCCTATGAAGCATAATTTCAATGCCCCATCTTACACAGGTTTTTCTCTTCCTCCACAATCCAATTACTCAAGTGCACGTACCAAACCTACCAAACCACCTACCCTACAAATTTTAGTGGTGGATGCCCAATAGAAGCAACCATGTATCACTTGCTAGAATTGTGGTAAACCTAGACATACAAAAATGAAGCGCCGATTGTGACCTCTTCACGTGAAACCAACTACACCTCAATTGCATCAGATGGAGGCCCATAATGAAGAAATTCCTCATGTTTAGATAGAGGAAGCATTGGAGAGGGACTTAAGTAAGTTGGGTAAGGATATCTCTATTCATTATTTACTTTGCATGCAGGGTACTATCAATACAAAACTAGTTAATATCTTACGTGAATATGGTATTTCACATGATTTCATTTCACATTTATTAGTATAAGAACTTCAATTTAAAACATTTCAGTCCTTTTATAAAGTGAAAGCTACATTTCAAGGTAGTAGTTATAATGTAGCACGAGAAGTGCAAGATGTTACAATTAGCATAGGCCCATATGTATATGCATGAACATTTTTAATTGCACCTTTGCAATCTTATGATGTTATACTCGGTATGCCTTTTCATCGTCATTATAACCCATGCATTGAATACCATACACATACCTTTAACTTTTAATTTAAAGGTCAAATCATTACTTTATCTGTGCACCATAATTTCTAGCCATTTCCATTGATTAGTCATACCCAAGTAAAATGTGCATTTAGTAAATGATTCAATTCATGCATTGTTTTTGTCAATGTCATAAATGATTATACTTATACACTTCTAGATGCACATAAACCATTCATGACTACTTATAAGGATTGTTTTATGTCTGATTATCCCTCTGAACTACCACCATCATGAGGATCCTTTGACCATAGCATAGACTTAATTCTTGGCAGTATCCCCTCCTCATAAAGCACCTTATAGGCATGGGCCACTACATCAAAAGGAAATAGAAAACCAAGTGAAAGCCTTACTCCAGAGATGACTTATGATACCTTACTCTTCCCCATTTTGAGCTCTAGTTCTTTTCGTAGAGAAAAAGATAAAACTTATCGAATGTGCATTGATTATAGAGCCATTCACAAGATCACAATAAAGAATAGACACCCTATTCCTCGAATAGATGATCTTCTAGATAAATTCCGAGGAGCTCGTGCCTTTAGTAAAATTTATCTTAAATTACGTTACCATCAGATGTGTATGACACAAAGTGATATTTCTAAGACTACATTTAGAACTCAAACCAGCCATTATGAGTTTATGGTGATGCCCTTTAGACTAACTAATGCCCTTGCTATATTTGCACGAATGAGAACTAACAATTTTCTTGATTACCAAGCTTTTGTTCTTGGATTCTTTGACGATATAATTGTTTACGATAAGAATGATAGTGAGCATGAGAAGCATCTTAAGAAAATTTTTCATTTGCTATCAAAGAACACACTTTACACTAATCTTGAAAAGAGTTACTTCTTTCAACGTAAGCTAGAATATCTAGGACATTATTTCTAGTGAGGGCATGCATGTGGAAAAAGATTAAAGTGATAGTAGAATGGCCTACACCACAATTAGTCAATGATATTCATTCTTTTCTTGTGTTGGCTAGTTTCTATAGGAAGTTTGTTTGACATTTTTCTTATTTGGCATTTCCTCTTACCTTGTTTTGGCAAAATAAAATAAAATTTGCATGGGGATTTACCCAACAACAATCCTTTGAACGACTTAAACATGCACTTTCACATGCACTTGTTTTACAATTACCTGATTTTTTTCACAACCATTTCATGTCATTACTGATGCTAGTGGTTCATGAATAGGTGTTGTTTTAATGCAAAACGATCATCCCATTGCATTTAAGAGTAGGAAGCTTAAGCCCTTAGAAAATAACTATAGTACATATGATAAAGAATTGTTAGCAGTTGTTCATGCTTTGCGAATTTGGAAACACTAGGTATTAATCAAAACCAATCAACAAGCTATTAAGCATTTGTTAAATCAACCCTTAACTTCTAATCGACATCTTAAATGGGCTTCATTTATCCAAAATTTCCAACTCATGATCCAATATTAACCGGGTAAAGCCAATGTTGTAGTCGATGCTCTTAGCCATTTTCCTTCGCATGCTATTGTTTCGCATAATATTTCTACCATCCAAATTCATTCTTTTCACAAAATGATTTCCACTTATGCATATGACTTGTATTTCTCACGTGCATGGCTTGAATTCAACAATGGTGCACCTTTATCAGAGAAACAATATACATTTCATCATAGTTTACTTTACTTTCAACTTAGATTGGGCATAACCCAAGCTCTTGAAGATTTTGTTATCAAAGCAATGCATGAACCATCTTACATGGGTCATAGAGGCATACAAACAACCTTTTCTGCTTGCAAATATTTCTTCTTTTGGCCCCACATGAAAAACGATATTGCACATTATGTTTCTAAATCCATTGTATATCAACATGTAAAATGTCATCATGGTAAATCATTTGGAGTATTAATGCCACTTTCCATTCCTAACAAACCATGGGAACAAATTTCTAGGATTTTATCACAGGTCTTCCTATCACTTCATCACATAACAATATGATTTGGACAATAGTTGATAGCTTTAGTAAATATGCATATTTCATTCCTTGGATAAAAGCTTTGTCTACACCTCAAGCTGCAAAATTATTCATTAAATGCATTTGCCCACATCATGGATTTCCTAAGTAATGTTATCTAATCGTGATGTGAGATTTTGTAATCATTTTTGGGTTGCTTTATTTCTACATTTTGGTTCTAAAATATGTTTTATCTCTGCATTTCATCCAAAAAGTAATGGACAAAGTGAGGCTACAAACAATACTATTCTTGATTCATTGCATTATTATTCATTAGATAGTCCCACTAACTGGGATGAGAAGTTGCCATTGCTTTAATTTTCTTAAAACAACACCACACACCACTACTGGTCGTGCACCTTTTGAAATTCTTTATGGTAAAAAGCTTCCCACTCCCATGTCACTCACTCAAGCTGACATTTCGATGGATAATTCTATTGCTCAAGATCACATTTTTATACTTCAGAATGTTCATGAGCACATTAGGAAAAGTCAAAAATATTATACACATAATGTCAATATAAAATGATTAGCCAAGGAATTCAAGGAAAATGATCTTGTGTGGTTGTGTATCAATAAAAGAGGTCTCAAAAATATTTTTCAACATATTAAAATTAAACTTGCACTACACTATTATGGATGGTTTCACATTATATAGAAAATTAATGATAATTCATTCAGATTAGATATACCATCTCATTGGAATATACATAACTCTTTTCATATTAGTATAATTAAAGCGTTTAAAGGAACTTTACCAGTCACTCCACTTCTTGATGAGCCCCCTTCAATTGAAGAAAAATTTGAAATCTTAGTCCCTGAGAAAATAATTGATGATGATGTCACTTCTTTACATAGAAGTACTCAATATCATTGATATTTAGTTAAGTTCAGAAATCACTCTATTGGAGAATGTTAATGGATACGAAAATCCCAACTAACACCCCATTATGACTACTTAATTTCTACATATTATACACAAACAGACTAATGTAACTCCTCCATGAACATTTCCATGCATTTGATTTTACATGGAACATGCTTATTTTCGTTCAGGTATGGAACATGTGACTAGCCATCCATGTTTGGTTTTATTTTATCAACTGAGGTTCCTTTTTCAACTACAGGGCTTGTTATGAATTATGGAATGTGTTGAACAAGGAATTGTTGGAGTGTTAATTTATTGATGTATTAATTTGTTTTGGTGTTTTCGATATAGCACCTAAAGGTTCATGAGGGCGTGAAAGGCGTGAAAAGACGGACATCAATAATCTGATTTATAATTTAGTTTGTAAATAAACCCATGTAAAGGGTTCTATTTTTAGAAAGATCTATAATTTAGAAAGATCTATAATTTATATAGTTTGTAAATAAACCCATGTAGACAATTCTATTTTTTAGAAACACTTAGTAAAGTAGTGGTTAGAATAAAGGTCATTGAAGGCCACAATTTTTGTTATTTAAAGCAAAGGCTTTCTACAAAAGTTACCAACTTTTACTTTCATGCATGCCTTTTGAAGATGCTCTCATGTAACGAATATTTGGACATAATAAAAATTTCCTATAAATACATGCACTCTCTGGACTATCAAAATAGAGTCCATGGGGGAAGATTACACCCAATATTGCATTCTATCTCGTCACCTTGCGTATTTATTTTCTCTTTGTGTTTTCAACATTCATACCTCTGTGTGCCCATGCGTTAAGATCTTGATAATAGAGAGACTCTCAAGATGGTCGCCATCTGATCCCGCCTATGGGACGAAAAGGGCATCAAAACCTCTAGGAGTTGAGTAAAGTTGTTTGACAATGATAGCATTGTTTTCTTATTCCATTTTGCATAATCTCTTGAATATAGATGAAATTTGGGCTTACACTATTATCCCAAAACCGTTCGCCAATTGTTGGGGGATTCTTGTGCAGAAAGGGATTTGAGTGTTTGTAGGAGAATGGAGAGTGAGAACAAGAGAATTTATGACATTGAAAACTTCTGATCAATTAGGAAGGGAAGAATTCAAGCTTGTACATAAGCCAAATGCTCTGCACAGTATGCCAAAGACTTAATAAAGCCCATGAAACAAGAGTACAAAGTACTTAGAATCTGTCGCCAACCTTTGCACCATACCTCCACCTTCTCCATGTAGAGAGTACACACACGGAAGCAAAATGAAAAGTAAATTACTCTCACAAAACAAAGAATGTGTGAAACAGAAAATGAGTAGACCATGAAATGGGTAAACTCATGTGGATTAGAAATGAGCTTGCCAAGATTATGGAGTAGGCTCCTCAAGCTTCTAACCAAGTACAAATGAGGGGAGAGGCCCTCGTTATATAGATTTGGGAGGGACTCTCAAAAGTATATTATATGTGGGATAAGTCTCCTGAAAGGATAATGAATACAACTGGTAGAAGCACATGGCAAGGTACCCAAATACAAAGGAAATACAATATAAAATGGAAATAGAGTAGAAATGGAGTGCCTCGTGGACACAAAATGGAGATGCAATCATGCGGATACAAATGTAGATGGAGTAGGAACAATCATGTTGTCAACACCCCCTCTACAGCTCGATTTTGGAGTGGTTGAATGCTACAGAGGTCCACCAAGCGCTGAAGGGGAACCGGAGGTAGAGCCTTCGTGAACATGTCTGCCAAGTTCTCCTGAGAGGTACACTGCTTCAGAGTAATCTCCTTAGATATGAGCTTCTCGTGGATGAAGTGGTATTGGATCTCGATGTGCTTCGTCCGAGCGTGGAACATCGGATTTTTGGTGATGGTCAAGGCTAACTGGCTGTCCGTGCGAATACATGTCAGAGTATCCTTCAAAACACCAATGTCAGATAATAAACGTCAAAGCCATATGGCCTCACATGCTACAAAGCTAGATGCTCAATAACTCGGCCTCTGTGGATGATAGTGCACATGTAGGCTACTTCTTACTTGCTGAAGATAGGTCTTGAGCCAAGCAAGAATATATACCTAGAAGTAGACCATCGAGAATCACGATCACCAGCCCAATCTGAATTTGAATATCCGGCAGGTTCAATGCCCCCTTTATACCAAAGACCATGATGTCGGGTGAGGGCAAGGTATCGAAGTAGTCTCTGAGCAGCATCCCAATGGGTCTAACGAGGCTGATGTGCAAATTGACTGAGTATACCAACTACATAGGCAATATCTGGTCTAGTGTTGGCAAGATACAGTAATGAGCCAACAAGCTGTCGATAGGTATGCACATCCACAGGTGATGATGAGTCCTCCAGTATAAGCTTAATGTTTGGATCAAGTGGTGTGGAAACCGAGCAACACTCGTCCATGTTATATCTGGAAAGTAGATCAGAGCAGTACTTCTTCTGTGATAGAAATATACCTTCTTTTGTTTGCCAAACTTCCATACCCAAGAAGTAGTGAAGTAATCCAAGATCTGTCATAGAGTACTCAAGATAAAGTTGTGTGATGATAAACTGGATGCGTTCTTCATCTGAGCCTGTCAAGATCAAGTCATCTACATAGCGAATGATGATGGCTACTAAAGACTCCTTTTGATAGATATAGAGATTAGCATCAGCATTGCTTCTGTGCAATCCCTTGTCTTCAAAGAACTTGGGAATCTTTTCATAACAGGCCCTAGGAGCTTGCTTAAGTCTGTAAAGTGCTTTGTGAAGCTTGTAGACTTTATCTTCTTTGCCTTTGATCTTGAAGCCTTCAGGTTTTTCAACATATAAATTCTTCTTGAAGATCTCCATTGAGGAATGCACTTTTGATGTCCAGCTCGTAAATGGGCCACTTAAAGTGAGCACTTAGTGCTAAGATGATTCTTATGGTTGTGAATCTTGGAGTAGGAGCAAAGGTTTCTTCATAGTCAATGCCATGTTGTTGCTTGTATTCCTTAGCTACCAACCTTGCTTTGTACTTGCCTAATGTGACATCTGACTTGTACTTAACTTTATAAAGCCACTTAGCTCATATACGTGATGATTTGTGGGCTTAGGTACAAGAGTCCAAGTTTTGTTCTTCTCGATTGCATCCATTTCTACTTGCATAGCTTCTTCCTACTCAGGTTGTCCTTGAGCTTCTTTGTAATTATATGGTTTTGGGATTTGTTGAATTTGATGCATTAAGACATAATTGACATAATGACTTTGTTCTCGCTGTCTCTTGTCAATAAGTCTTTGAGATCTTCTCGGATGACTTCAAGTACTTGCTTCTGAGTTGGAGTTTGGAAATACTGAGTTCCCCTATGAAGTGTAGATAGGTGGACTAAGACTTGTACTTGAATCGTTTCTTGAGTATGAGGAAGCTTCATTAAAGATCACATCCTTCGAAATGGTGATGGAGTGGTTTTCCATATCATATAGACGGTATGCCTTTGATTGCTCACTGTACCCTATGAATATGTGTTTCTTGGACTTTGATTGTAACTTGTTTCTATCTTCTTTTGGTACATGGACAAAAGCTTCACTACCAAAGACTCGAAAGTAATTCACATTTTCTTTTCTTCCATAGTATGCTTCGAAGGGTGTTTTGTTGTGTAATGCACTTGTAAATCCTCGATTAAGAATGTGAACGGCAGTATGCACAGATTTTGCCCAGAACTTGTAGGGTAGATCCTTTTGATGAAGCTTAGTTCTTCCCATTTCCATCACACTGCGTATCTTTCTTTCAGCTACTCCATTCTGGGATGGAGTATGAGGCTGAGTGACTTGTCTTTTGATCCCTTTCTGGTTGAGAAAGTTATCAAAGTCATGATTGATAAACTCACCACCTCCATCTGATATGATGGTTTTAACTTTATTTGAAGCTTCATTCTCAACTTCCTTGATCCAAGTTTGAAACTTAGAGAATGTGTTTGCCTTTGACCTCAAAAAGTACACCCAAATATAGCGAGAGTGGTCATCTACTAGAAGATAAAAGTAGAGGGATCCACTTAGGGATAGGGTGTTGATGGATCCACATAAGTCCATGTGGATAAGGGCTAGAGGGTTCCTCGCTCCTGTTGAAGCTTCCTTGGGAACTAGGGCCCTATGTTGCTTGCCTTGTGTGCAAGCTTGGCAGACATCAGTAAGTTGCCCTATCTTTGTTAATCCCTTCACAAGTTGGGATGAAGAGATTTTTTATAAGTAAGAAGTGTGGCCAAATATTTGGTGCCACGAACTTGAGGTTGATTCTTTGGATACAAAGCAAGATAGTTTCTAGAGGCCCTTTTCTTCAATACCTTGAGCAATGACATCCTTTGTATGGGGATCAACTACCTTAACTAGGTGTTATCACAACATACTTGTTTGTCCTGATCTATAATGGCTTCGATTGAAAGTAGATTTATACATAAATTTGGAACAAAAAGAACATTGGATAAAGACTTGCATTCCCCTTGATTGTTGGTAATTTGAACTTTTCCTTTTCCTTCGATGGGTAAAATTTTGTGGTTGCCAAGATAGAATTCTCCCGTGTGCTCTTCGAGTTCTTGAAAGGAGTCCTTGTCTTTGCACATATGGGAGGTAGCTCTGCTATGAAAGATCCACTCATGCGGGGAGCTAGAAGTAACTAGGGCATTGGATTGTGTGGAGATGAAGAGTTTCTCACTTGAGTAGTGGGATCTATGTTGGGATCCTTTGGATGCTTGCCTAGATGTAGAAGCCTTCGATGATTGTTTCTTTTTATAGCAAAACTTTTCTAATTGTCTTGATTGTCCATAAAAATTACAGGTGAACTTCTTCGATGAATTACGCAATCCTTGCTTAGATCCATTGCTAGCATGATGACTTGTGATTTTTCCCTTATTGAATGGTCCTTTGGCCCTCATGTGAGACTGCTAGGAGGAAGTCGCTTTGGCTCGCGAGTCGTGAAGGAGCAATAGTCGACGAACCTCTTCCCAAGTTAAGACTTGGTCGTGATTATACAAAGTTGTGACAAATGTCTCATATGAATTAGGTAACTTGTTAAGAAGCCTAATGGCCATGTCTTCATTAGAAATCTGCCTACCACATAGTGCTAATTTACGCTGGTAATCCTCAAATTGGGCTATGACCTTGGTAATTGTGTCATGTGGCCGAATGGTCAAATTATGAAACTCGATCTCTAATGCATAAATTTCGATCTCTAATGCTTAGAGTAGCCCTACTCTTGCAAAACACCAAGATGAGTCAACGTGAGAGGAGAGGCCATCACAGGTAGTGGCTGTGAAAGCATAAGCTTGATCTGCCGTATTGTATGCAAGAGGATAAGATTTTTCCAATGACTGAAGTGTGTAAAACTATTCCAATACTGTCATTATGACGTTATCGAACAAAGTACTCTAACTAGATGCTATGAATGAAAACAGAAACAACAAACTGGGAATTACAAATGATCAAGACTATGGTGCCTGCTACCCTCGCAAGGAGCTCGTGAAGGGTCGAAAGGGATCGCGCTTTAGAGATGTGTAAGTTGGAGGAGGGAAGATAGTTTCACCTAGAGTTGGACATAGGCAAGCTCAGTTTCCTTTGTTTCTCTCTCTGATTATCTCGCTCCCTCTCTCTCGCTCTTGCTCGCCATTCTCTCATTCCTATTTGCATGAAGAGCTAATGTCTGTTGTCTGCTGGAGGTAGGGAAGTAGACCTTCTAAAGGCTTTTAGTGGTGTGACCTGGCAGGATGCCAGCAGAGTTGAGCTCATCGATGGAGCTGCTTACCTTGGACTGCCTTTTCCTTGCTCTATCTGACTCGTTGCACAGAACAGAGGAATGGCATCGTCGTGAAGGACTCTCATGATCATGATGACTGGGGGCTCTATAGATAGGGAAAAAGAGAGGAGGAATCAATGCAACATGAGCCATTGTCTATGATGTATGCATTAAAACAGTGTTCTCTCTGCCTTGATCTTTCTCGAGTTGTTAGAAACACCTTAGCAGCACTATAGATCTTTCTATTTCCTTCTTTGTGTACCTCTTGTTCTCTCTCTAACGATGGTACTTATGACTAGGAGATGATGTAACTCTAGATCTCCTTAGTCTCCCCCTGCTCCGATCGTTTCAGGGGCAGAAAAAATACCACCAAAATGGAGGTCCGCTTGCCCCAAAGTGTTCCAAAACTTGAAAGGCTCAATCGTTTTGTACGACAGAGATAGACAGATAATGAATCTTACAGCAGACGTCCGTTCATGACAAAGAGCAGAGCTTGCAAATTGATGCTAATAGTTATGTGAATACTACTAAGTCTAGATATATCAAAACATATGAATGCCACATAGTGTTTATAAACACTTCAAAAGAAGATGAGATTAAATATTAACTCCACTTCATGAACATAGAAATGAAGGAAACCAGTAAATTTTTCTACAACAGAGGGTGGGTGGGAGGGAAAATGGGGTAAAGGGTGTTCAAAACGATCAAGAAAATGGGTGGGAGGGTGGGCAATTGGGCAACATGAAACCCCAAAGAGTAAAATGATGGAAAAATGCTCCTCCAAATGAGTGGAAAGCAACACCACCAGACTCAAGCACCACCACCACCACCAAAATGGCTGCCAAATGCACCGCCAAGACCTCCACCTAGTGCTTTGATACCATGTAGAGAGTACACACAGGGAAGCAAAATGAAAAGTAAAGTACTCTCACAAAACAAAGAATATGTGAGACACAAAATGAGTAGACCATGAAATGGGTAAACTCATGTGGATTAGAAATGAGCTTGCCAAGATCATGGAGTAGGCTCCTCAAGCTTCTAACCAAGTACAAATGAGGGGAGAGGCCCTCCTTATGTAGATTTGGGAGGGACTCTCAAAAGTACATCATATGTGGGATAATTCTCTTGAAAGGAGAATGAATACAACTGGTAGAAGCACATGGCAAGGTACCCAAATACAAAGGAAATACAATATAAAATGGAAATAGACTAGAAATGGAGTGACTCGTGGATACAAAATGGAGATGCACTCATGCGAATACAAATGTAGATGAAGTAGGAGCAATCATGTCGTCAACACTCCAAGCTTTCCCTTGTGCACACCTTGCACCAAGCTTCCAATAAGGGGAGGGATGGACACCTTCTGTCGACGTGCACCTTCAATGGGACCTTGGAACTCTTGATATTCCTTGCTTCACCTCTCTACATACTTCAAAGTCACTCTTCAAGCACACCTTGCACTTCACTTCTCTACGTCGCACACTATATGTCTCCTGCACGTCTCCCTTGCTTAGTATCGACTATGCTCACCTTGCTTAGTCCTCCAAGAATAATGCCTTGCCTTGATTTGAGTGCCGGTTCACGTACGCTCCAAACTGCTAGAGTATCTTGTTGCTCATTTTGATGTCCCAAGATTGTTTCCAAAAATGGGCAGCCAACCAATCCTTGTTTTGTCCTGTAGTGGCTTTAGACTAAAACAAAATTCTAATTGGGGGGCCATACTTTCACTTTTGCGTATGCTGCCACTTGACATACCTTCACATTTTGCCTTTGAATTCTTCAAATGTACACTTAAGAGAGGGTTCACGTGAACCTTCCAAACACTTTAAAAACACTTTTGAACCTTAGGGGATCACAAAAATACCTTTGCAACCTGCAACCAATGTTCTGCAATTTTACCCTTTGTGAATAATTAATTGTGCACTACCAATGCACCTTGACACGCAACTTTCAAGGCTTTGACTTCACCCATATTGACCTTTGACTTTAAACATGTTGACTTTGACATTTGACTTTGACTATAGTTGACTTTGATTGTAGTTGACTTTGACCAATATGACTTTTATGGGCTCAACAGTTGCCCACCACCTAATGGGCTCTCCGTCCCGGAGAGCTATAGCCAAAACTCTAAGCAAAGATGACACCACTGCAAAAGCTTTAAAAGGACACTTCAACAGATACCAAGTCCACCACGAGTAGGAGAGAATAGACAGTAGAGGAGAACCCAAAAGTGGAAATGTTGCACAGGAAAGCAAAGGATGGAGAATGGAGGGTAGGAAGGAGGGGGAAGGGAGGCCTGAGGGGGCTGAGATGGATAGGGCAAGGAGGGGTAAGGATGGGGCAGGGCAGAAGGGTAAAGGGAGGGTAAGGGAGTAGGAGGGAGAGGGCAGAAATGATAAAACAAAAGAAAGTTATAGAGAGTGCATATGGGAAGATATGAAAAATATGGTAAAATAGAGTGAGAATAGACCATGTGGACCATGTGTGGAATGAAAGACACGTCAGAAATGTGCTCAAAACATGTGTGTTTTGACCAAAAGTCTCAGAAAAGGTGGACTTTTGAAAAAACTAAGCCAAAAATTGAGTCCAGGTGCAAAAATACTTGAAAATGACCCCAAGTTTGAAAAAAAAGGCCATTCGAGGTGCAAACTAGAGCCAAAATCTTTGGACCATGAAAAATATAAAAAATAAATATGTATCTTTTTTAATTAATTATAATGAGAAATAAAATATTTCCTGCTCTTTTTGTTTCGATTGTATATGGTTGGGCAATGCTGAAACAATAAATAAAAATAAAAAAAAATAAAAGAAAATAAATAAAATGATCAAAATAAAACAATATATATATAAGAAATAAAAAATGGGGGTCCAGGGAAGAGGAAAAAATAAAATATAAATAAAATAAATAAATATAAATAAAATAAATAAATATAAATAAAATAAATAAATATAAATAAAATAAATAAATATAAATAAAAATAAAATAAATAAAATAAGAAATAAAATAAGTATAAAAATAAAATAATCTGGGGGGCGGAGGGGGGAGGGGGGTTGGGGGGAGGGAGTGGTTTCTTTTTTGTGGAAAAATTATCCGCTTTTTTTTGGGAAAAAATCCATGGGGGCCCTTTCTGTGGAAAATATCCAAAAATTGTATAAAAATATCAATAAATTCGAAAAAAAATGAAAAAACATCCAAAAAATTTTAGACAAAAATTTGGAGAAATTCCCTACAGTTCTAAGTCAATTTTCTCACTCAAAAACATAGAGTGCATCTTTTATTTCTCCAATTTAGCAAGAAAATGACATTTGAAAAGCATGAAAAAATACTAGAAAATTTCTAAAAATACTTGAAAAATTCCCAAAATTTTCCAAAAATCGAGCTTATGCAAAGGGTTATGAAATGGTTGCTAAATTTGCTAAAAATGCAAGGAAAAAGCATGAAAATGATTAAAAACTACTAAAACTTGAGCAAAATGGTATGAGAAGGCTATGTACAACTTGGATAGATTTTGCAAGTTCTACATGATCCATAAATCTTCAGTCCTGTTGATGATAGGCCTTGAGCCTTGATATGTTGATCAGTGGTAGGACATCTTCTTTTAGAGTCTCTAACTCAACTGCCCCTCAATTCAACATTGTCTTGATTTGATAAGGGCCTTCCCAGTGTGGGATCCATTTCCCCTTAGCTTGAGTAGACATTTGTGGTCTGTGTAAAATAACTAATTCACCTTCCTTTAAAGTTTTAGGCCACAAGTTTTTGTCATTAGCTTTCTTTCTCTTCAGCTAAGTCTGCTCTAACTGTGTAGATGCGAGAATACAGGATTCTTCCAATTTGTGCAAAGTTGTGAGCCCCTCTTTCTTGGAATCCCTTGAGTTTTGATTGAGCCATGTATGAACTCAAATCATTCTATGGGGGCTATCCCATAAACCAATTGGAATGGAGAAAACCCGATTGTTTCTTTATAGGCTAATTTGTATGCCCACAATGTAACAAGATAAGCTTTACCCCAAGCAGCAGGTTGTATAATACATTCCTTCGGGAGCATGGCAATCAATACCTTATTTGTGGACTCTGCTTGGAAATTTTCCCTGGGATAGTAAGAGCATGAAGTCCTATGAATAATTTTATACCCTGTTAAAGATTTCGTGTAAAATGTTATTCAGAAAGTGTGTTCCTTGGTCTCTGCAGATCTCTAGAGGACACCCAAATCTACACAAAATATTGTTGATTAAAAATTCAGCCATGTCCGTGTTGTGCAATCAGATACCACTTTCTGTGTTGTGCAATCAAGTGAAGCAATAGCTTCAGCCCACTTTGTTGCATAGTCTGTGGTAGTTAGTAAATATTTATCTCTATTTGGAAATGAGGGAGGATATATACGTCCGACAAAATCCAATCCTCACTTCTCAAATGGTTGTGAGTTGGTAGCTACTATCAGTGGGTTGTTTCTCTACTTGGTGGGTTTAGGGATGCATCATTGGTAGATGTCACATACCTTAGCCCTATCATTCAAGTCCCTAAAAAGGGTGGGCCACCATAATCCTGCGTCTAGAATTCTCTGGCACATGATATGACCTGGAAGGTGCCCACCACCTGGACCTTCATGTACCTTTGTTAGGATATCCCATGTCTCTTCCTTTTCTATGCATTTCCTCAAACAGACATCTTTCCCATAAATGTATAGTTTTCCTTGAAGAATAGTAAATGGTCTGCTATTGATAGTAGCCTCTTCTTTTGCACTGAGCTTGCCTTTTCTAGGTACAATCCAATGTTAAGAAAATTTTTTATGTCGTCATAACAACCCTTGGCTTGTACAAAAAACAAATTGGCATCAGGAAAATCATCATGTACTCCAATTGCTTGATCTATGGCTTTGATCCTCGATAGATGGTCTAGCAAATCTATGGCTTTGATCCTCGATAGATGGTCTGCCAAATCTATGGCTTTGATCCTCGATAGATGGTCTGCCAAAAATATTTCTCTACTCGGTTTATGGACTACAAATAAATCAAATTCCTAGAACAAAAGTAACCACCTCCATACCCTACTAGTCGCTTGTGGTTTGTTTAGTAAATATTTGAGTAGGTGATGATTATTTACGATAACAAATTTCACTCCTAACAAGTAATGACGAAACCTGTGTACAACAAAAACCATGGCTAAGGCTTCCCTTTCTGTGGTGCTATAATTTCTTTTAGCCTTGGTCAAAATTTGACTGGCATATTGAATTGGTGTGTCCAGTTTGTATTCTTCACTGTGTTGAGTCAAAACTACCCCCACTGCATATGCACTTGCATCATGTTTACGAAATGTTTTTCACCACTCAGGTGTGATTAGAATGGAAAGAGCTACTAACATTGACCTTAATATTTGATATGCTTTTTCCTCCTTTTCTTCTCATTTAAAAGGTACTTCCTTACCTATAAGCCTAGCCAATGGCCTGGCTATATCTGCATACATCTTAATTAACCTCTAGTGGTTCCCTGTATGACGTAGAAAACTTTGAATCTCTTTTGGAGATTTAGGTCTAGGTAACTTTAATATAGATATAATCTTGTCTGGGTCAGGTGCCATACCTTTGGAGGATACCACATATCCCAGGAGGATACCTTTAGTCACCAGAAAATGGCATTTATTTGGGTTCAATTCCAACTTTGTTTCTCTACACCTCTTAAAAACTTGTTGTAATTGAATCAGATGCTTTTCTAAACAATCCAATGGAGTCTCTACAATACCTAAAAAGGATGAAAATCATCCATGAAAATTTTGAGAGACTCTAACAGCAATGGTCCAAAAATGAGATTAATCGTTTGATTAAAAGTAGCTGGGGCATTTCTCAGTCCAAATGGCATCTTTACATATACATAAGCTCCCCAAGGTGTAATGAATGTAGTCTTCTCTCAATCCTCAGGTGGATGTATATTTGATTATATCCACTCAATCCATCCATAAAGTTCTAAAGTGTATGTCCAGCTACTTCTTCTATGATCTGTTCAGCAAATGGCATTGGAAATCCATCTAGGATGGTGACCTTGTTTAATGCTCTAAAATCCACAAAGATTCTGATTTTGTTAGTGTTTTTCTTAAGAACAATTACCATAGCAGATAGTCATTTTGAATGCTCTACAGGGATGATAATTCCTTCATCTTCCATTTTTTGAATTTCCAAGTAAAACCATATTTAGGATTCAACCTATAACTCTTACCTCTTACTGGTTTTGCTCCTTCAATGATAGGGATTCTATGCTCTCCATAACTAGGTGGTACACCTTCTAAGTCCTTGTAGTGCCAAGCAAAGATATCTACAAATCACTTCATGAAAGATGTTACCTTTAAGAGCACCTCCGGATGATCCCCTATCCATGTGGCTATTAAAATGGGATGTGGCTGATCCTCGTTGCCCAACTGAACCTCCTTCATTGGATGCCTGTTTATAATGTTATCCGTGAGTCCTTCCTGAGTAGCATCCTTAGTTACATTGTCCCACATAGCTTCGGTATCATAAGCAAGAACATCTTGAATGTCTAATTCCACTTCTTCCTCTTCTATCCATCGTGGAGGGATCTCATGAACTGGTAATGAGTTCTCATCTATATTCTTTTTTGTACCTTTAGACTTTGAAACTTACTTTTGATTGCAATCCATAGAAATAACTTCCTCTATATGGCTAATAAAGGAGACTTGTTTCCCCTTCTGTGGTCTTTTGTCGGCTCTCCCAACCCAACTACTTTAAGTCTTTCCTCTTTTCTTGAATACCCTTCTTCTATGTCTAAGTTAGATGGAAAAATTCCAAAGCAAGGAAAAGAATTCCTTGCTTCTAACCATGCGAGCATGTTGTCTTCATGATATAGATCCACTTCCTTGCCTTCTTGATTGCCTATAGAGTCCATATCTATGTGTATACCAACTGATTGCATCATGCTGGTATGTCCTTGTTGATCCGGACTTTCTTCCAATAATAATTGTCTTAATTCAGCATCTTCTTGTTGGGCCCACATGGTATCTTTGCCCCAGTCATGTATTACACTAGCATGCCTTAGCCAGGGTCCTCCAATTAATAGAGGAAACCTTGCACATTTGGTAATCTTATAACTACAAAGTCCAAGACAAATGTGTTACCTTCATCCAAATGTTAGGGACTACTCCCATAGGTCTGACTGTACTTTGGTCTGCCAATGTTACAGTGATGTTGGCAGGTCTTGAAGGGTGTAGTCCAATCATTTTTATGGTATGTTGAGGCATCAAGTTAATGCCAGAACCACCATCCATAGTAACTCCTTGAAACTCATGAACTTTGATAGAGACTGTTAGCCGAGGGCTCTTATAATCTGTAAGGGGTGCTTCCCCTAGAATTTTATCTTTATGCATAACAACAGCCTTTGCCACTAAACTTGTTGTGGAAGCCACATCAATTATCTGCAAGAGTTCTAACCTGAATTTACCATCTATCTTTATTAAATAAAAAATATTGACCTCCTTTTTCATGGACTTGAGTAGGCGTGCAACTTCTGATTCCTTAAGAGCATGAGCTCTAATGGGCTTATCAACCGCCTCATGATCCCTACTGAATGCATCCACATGTTGGGTGTAGCTGGCGTATCTTTTTTCTTTTCCAAATTCCTCTACAAGAAAATATAATCTAAAATTTGACTTAATGTTGTGGCTAGATCCAAAAATATTAAAAATGAAAGGTCTTTTCACAGCTCATCTAGATCTTCCTAAGCTAAGCCTTTGAATGAAGGAAATTTTATATTTAATCTAGAAAGTAGAGTGTCCAAATCAACTTGATCTGCCATGTTCTTTACTGATGATGTTGACGACACTAAACTAGAGGAACTTCTAACAACCTTCGTTCTTGTTGCTTTGCAAGTGAGCTTCAATGTTTGAGACCGGGTTGTGGTCATGAGCTATTCATAATCCTCTGAAGATGATATAATTAATAAGAAGGTTTACCTCTTAACCCAATGAATTAGTACTATCGACACTTGAATAATGCTTCTCCACACTGCAATATTTCTTCTCCTATGCTCAAATCTCCTTGTTGTCCCAATCCGGCATGCCAAATTGTGTTAGGGGATTCTTGTGCAGAAAGGGATTTGAGTCTTTGTAGGAGAATGGAGAGTGAGAATAAGAGAATTTATGACACCGAAAGCTTCTGATCAATTAGGAAGGGAAGAATACAAGCTTGTACATAAGCCAAATGCTTGCGCACTATGCCAAATACTAAATAAAGCCCATGAAACAAGAGTACAAAGTACTTAGAATCTTCCACCCACCTCTGCACCACACCTCCACCTTCTCCAAGCTTTCCCTTGTGCACACCTCGCACCAAGCTTCCAGTAAGGGGAGGGATGGACACCTTATGTCGATGCACACCTTCAATGGGACCTTGGAACTCTTGATATTCCTTGCTTCACCTTCTCTACATACTTCAGATTCACTCGTTAAGCACACCTTGCACTCCACTTCTTTGCATCACACATTGTATGTCTCTTGCATGTCTCTCTTGCTTAGTCTAGATTATGCTCACCTTGATTAGTCCTCCTAAAATAATGCTTTGTCGTGATTTGAGTGTCGGTTCACGTACCCTCCTAACTGCTAGAGTATCTTGGTGCTGACTTTGATGTCCCAAGATTGTCTCCAAAGATGGGCAGCCAACAAATCCCTGTTTTGTCCTATAGTGACTTCAGACTAAAACAAAATTTTAATTCGGGGGCCATACTTTCACATCTGCGTACGCTGCTGCTTCACATACCTTCATATTTTGCCTTTTGATTCTTCAAATGTGCACTTAAGAGATGTTGGTGCAATTCAAGCCTTCACAATTTGGCTTGGATACTATCTTGAAGACTCTACATGAAGCAAGGATCATAGGAACACTAGCTCATGAGTTATTACCTCTTTAACCATTGTAAAAATCTATATGACTTGGCATCTTATGTAATCACACCTACTTGTTTAAGTCGTGGAAAATTGGTTGATTGATTGAGGGAATATCTCAATCAACTTTTAGGTGAAAGATTCTAGGAGTTTTGAATTTTTGAATTCAACTCAAATCTATAAAAACTACAAGGAAAAAAGTCGCGGTAGTACTTCACTCATCCCGAGGCATTTCTGTATCAATCGTTGAGTGTGTGAGCTCTACTCCATAGCCTACACCTCTGAGTACCATTTGGCAATGTTTATCATGTCAATGGGAATGTACATCAATGTGAATTAATACATATCTTTACATTCATCATCTCTGTTATTCTCTGAGTGTACTACTTCAAGTGTGTCAACTTCAGAGAGGCATATCTCAGTGCCTGCTGCACCGAATCAAGTGATTCAAAGCTTGGTAGATCCAGCTTAAAGAATTCTACAAGACTACAAAGTTTGAAGAAGTTTGGTTCAGCCATTTTCAAGAAATCGTCTTCGAAGCAGTCTCTAGTATTTGTCTGCACATCTCCTAAAAAGTCGGGAGTGACCATAAACTTGCTAAAGTTATTTCTCTGTGCATAGTTTATCAATTTGAATGATTCCACTTGCAAATGGTAGCTTGTTAAACTAATTGAATAACTCTAAGAGGAATTTTTCCAATTGTAAGTGTGTTGGTCATACTGAGTGAAAGACTGAGCAGGTATCAAGATCAAAATAGAAAGTTTTCAAGTCTAGTGAAGTGCAAACTCATTTGTTTTGATCTAATCATTAGTCAAATTATTTCCAAAGTCCATATAGCATATTTTGGTATCATTTGAAAGCTCAAGGAGTATACTAAGCATATCTGGAGTCACTGAGGGCTGGTGCAAAGCAGGATTAGCAGCATCAACTCAATCTTCTGAGTGCATCCAACCATTTCTCTCAACAGTGGTATCAGAGCAAATAAGGTAACATGGGAGATGGTTTTCCTTCATTCATTGACAAATTGGACAGGAACAATTACCAAGCTTGGTCTCTAAGGATGAAGACCTATCTACAAGGAAGAAGCTTGTTTGGATTCATATCAGGAGATGAGGAATTGCCCTCATTCAAAGCTAGAGGACTAACCACCAAGGATGAACAAGAGAAACTCAACCAATGGTGTGCAAAAGATGCTTTGGCAAGGTCTTATCTTCTTAACTCTATATCTGATTTCCTTTTACCACACATAAGGAATTGTAAGACTTCCCAAGAGACTTGGGAAACCTTGTCATCATACTTTTCTTCTAACACAAGGGCCAGGAAGAATCAATTGTGGATTGAATTCACAACCCTTAGGAAGCAACCAAAGCAATCAGTCTCAGAATTTGTGACCAAGATCAAGGATGTGGCAGACCAATTAGCAAGCATTGGAGAGGAGATTGAAGAGGAACAAATAGTAAGGCAAGTAACCAATGGACTAAAGGCAGATGATAAGTGGGAGAGCTTCACCACTGCAATGGATCTCTACATGGACATGCATACCCCAGATCTCACAACTCTCATGGGCCAACTATTCACACATGAAGCAAAGTTTACAAAGGCTGGAGATCAATCAAAAGGTAATAACCCCTCTGCTCTATATATTGATAAGAAAGTTAAGGATAAAGGTAAAGGGAAGAAGCAAGAAGAAGAAGGCTCTACCTCCCAAGCTAATTATGTAGGGAGAGGTAGATCTTCAAGAGGCAGGGGCAGAGGAGGTAAGGTAGGGGGAGACCCTACAACTCATCACCATGCAACATTTGTGGATTGTCTAACCATACCACAGATGAGTGCTACAGAAATTATAAGAATCTGAGAGGAAGAGGCTATCAAAGAGGAGGATATTCTCAAGGCAGAGGTAGATTCAACCAACAACAAGGCTACAATGGATACAACAATCAATACAACAACAATTACAACCACAACCACAATGGTAACTACCAAGGTGGATTCAGAAATAGAAGGGATTACAACAACTACACAGAGGAGCAAGATGACTCCCTATTGATCATGCATATGACCTCCAAGGCAGGTACAAATGATGATCATTTATTTTATATTGATTCAGGGTGTTCTAACCATGTAGCTGGTAATGTGGCACTACTCTCTGATTTGGAAGAACCCAAGGGCAAACATCAGATACAGACACGTGATGATACTAAACATTCTGTTGTAAAGATTGGAAATGTGAAAACTTGTGATGGTAACCAGAACCTATTAAGCAGGGTACTTTATGTACCAACCATTACCAAGAACCTAATGAGTGTTGGTCAGATTGTGGAGAAAGGTTTGCAGGTCAGGTTCACTCAACATGGAGCATATGTAGAGGACCCAAGACATGGATTCAGAAGGATAGCCAAGGGAGAAATATCAGGTAGATTATTTACTTTTGAGCTAGAAGACACCAAGAACATTGCTTTATACAATTACAAGGATCAAACACTTTCAGAGTTAGAAATATGGCACAAGAGGTTAGGTCACATAGGTGAAAGAACCCTAAAGCAAATGTGCAGGGATCAATGTGTGCTTGGGATACTTAATGTGTCCAAGCAACACATGATTTACAAATGTGGTGCTTGTCAGTTTGGTAGTCTCACAGGTTGCCCTATTCAAAGAAAGGTTTCATGCATAAAAACTACCTAGACTTGGTACACACAGATGTTTGGGGACCTAGCAAGGATCCCTCCATTTCAAGATCAAGGTACTATGTGTCCTTCATTGATGATTATAGCAGATGGACTGTCTTATATTTTATGAAACATAAAGATGAAGTGTTTAATTGTTTCAAGAGGTATCTTGCACTTGTTGAAAACCAAACAGGAAGAAACTTGAAGAGGCTAAGGTCAGATGGAGGAGGAGAATACTTCTCAAATGAGTTTGAAGATTTCTTGCAGGAAAGAGGTATCAAAAGGGAGATAACTACAAGGTACTCACCTGAACAAAATGGGGTAGCTGAAAGAAGGAATAGACTCATTGTAGAAACAGCTAGGTCTATGCTTAATGAAAAGAAGTTGCCAAATTATCTTTGGGCAGAGAGTGTATCTATTGCCACCTATCTAATTAACAGATTGCCATCAAAGTCTCTTGATGGCATGACACCTTATGAAGCTTGGCATGGTAAGAGACCATCATTGGATCATTGCAAAATTTTTGGTTGTGTAGCATATGTGCATATTCCCTCACAGGTAAGGGGAAAGCTAGACCCTAAAGCTGAAAAATGTATCTTCATTGGTTATGATTTGAACCAAAAAGGATACAGATTCTACAACCCAATAAACAAAGGCTTCAAGGTAAGCAGAGATGTCATCTTTGATGAGAATGACTCATGGTATGAGAATGAATGCAGGAAGGTTAGTCTACCCTATGATATGGAAGAAGATTTCCCAAAGCTCACCAAGGAGGAACCAATCCAGAAAGAAGAATCAAGCTCAGATGATGATGATACAATTAACCTTGAGGAATTCAAGGCATGGAAGTCCAAAGGGAAGATGAAAATGAAGAAGCTAGAGGATATACCAGAATCCTCAACTCAAGCAATGAGGAGATCTCAGAGAGAAAGTAAGAAGCCTATCAGATATGGGTATGATACTTCTCTTGTAACCAAGCATTCTGTATATCTTGCAAAGGATTTGTTGAATGAAGAACCAGGTACATATGAAGAAGCAATCACCAAACCAGAATGGAAAGGAGCTATGGATGAAGAAATAGAAGCTCTCAAGGAGAGTGACACATGGGACTTGGTACCCAAGAAGGACTCTATGAAGGTGATAGGATCCAGATGGATCTACAAACTAAAGAGAAACTCAGATGGATAAATCAACAGGTACAAAGCTAGGTTGGTAGCCAAGGGTTTTGCACAAACCCAAGGCATTGATTATGAGGAGACATTTTCTCCTGTGGCTAAGATGCCAACAATCAGAGTATTGGTGAGTATAGCCGCATCTAAGAATTGGAACATGTACCAATTAGATGTCAAGAATGCTTTCTTGAATGGATGGATATCTGAAGAAGTCTACATGTCACAACCACCTAGCTATGAAGATCCCAAGAAGGTAAATTATGTTTGTAAATTGAAGAAGGCTCTATATGGATTGAAGCAGGCACCTAGAGCATGGAATTACAGGTTGACAACATATCTCCAAGACCAAGGATTTGTGATGAGTAAAGCAGACACTTCTCTATTCATTAAGAGGAGTAGTACAGAGGTAATCTACTTGTGTGTTTATGTTGATGACATCATCATTACAGGTAATGATGTCAGTGGGATTAGACACATCAAAGGACAAATGATGAAGGAGTTCAAGATCAATGATCTTGGATTATTGAAATACTTTTTAGGTCTTGAGTTAGTCTATACTAATTCAAGTATATATATCACTCAAAAGAAGTATGTAGAGGACATTGTGAAGAAGTTTAATTTGCAGGAAGCTAAAGTCTCAAATACTCCAATGGAGGTCAACCTAAAGCTTAGTGCTCATGAAGGTGATGAAGTCCAAGACATTACAAGATATCAAAGTATGGTAGGTAGTTTGAATTATGCTACCTTAACCAGAATTGACATAGCATATGGAGTTAGTGTGCTAAGCCAATTCATGCACAAACCAAGGGTACCTCACCTAGAGGCAGCAAAGAAGATCTTGAAGTATCTAAAAGGAACTCAAAACCATGGTTTGTACTTTCCTTATACATCAGATATTGACATTAAAGTATATTCAGATACAGATTGGGCAGGATGCAAGGATGATAGGAGGAGCACATCAGGACACATATGTTTTGCAGGTGATAAACCAATTTCTTGGTCAGCCAAGAAACAACCTACAGTAGCTTTGTCATCCACTAAAGCAGAGTATAGAGGGCTAGCAAATGCCACTCAAGAAGCTATCTGGTTGAAGCTTTTATATACAGAGTTAGGTCTATACACTAGACCTCCAATTATCTTTGGAGATAACACAAGCTCTCTTCACCTTGCAGCTAATCCAATATATCATGCTAGGAAAAAACACATAGAGGTTCATTACCACTATGTGAGAGAAAAATTGCTAAGCAAAGACATTCAATTGACTTATGTGTCCACTAATATGCAATGTGCAGATTTACTTACTAAAGCTTTGGATGGAAACAAATTATGCAGATTTAAATCCATGATTGGCTTACAGGATGTGATTGAAGAATGAAGATGAAGACTTGAGCCAAATGTTTGGCTTGAGGGGGAGCTGTTGGATACTATCTTGAAGACTCTACATGAAGCAAGGAGCATAGGAACACTAGCTTATGAGTTATTACCTCTTTAACCATTGTAAAAATCTATATGACTTGGCATCTTATATAATCACACCTACTTGTTTAAGTCGTGGAAAATTGGTTGATTGATTGAGGGAATATCTCAATCAACTTTTAGGTGAAAGATTCTAGGAGTTTTGAATTTTTGAATTCCACTCAAATCTATAAAAACTACAAGGAAAAAAGTCGCGGTAGTACTTCACTCATCCCGAGGCATTTCTGTATCAATCATTGAGTGTGTGAGCTCTACTCCATAGCCTACACCTCTGAGTACCATTTGGCAATGTTTATCATGTCAATGGGAATGTACATCAATGTGAATTAATACATATCTTTACATTCATCATCTCTGTTATTCTCTGAGTGTACTACTTCAAGTGTGTCAACTTCAGAGAGGCATATCTCAGTGCCTACTGCACCAAATCAAGTGATTCAAAGCTTGGTAGATCCAGCTCAAAGCATTCTACAAGACTACAAAGTTTGAAGAAGTTTGGTTCAGCCGTTTTCAAGAAATCGTCTTCGAAGCAGTCTCTAGTATTTGTCTGCACATCTCCTAAAAAGTCGGGAGTGACCATAAACTTGCTAAAGTTATTTCTCTGTGCATAGTTTATCAATTTGAATGATTCCAGTTGCAAATGGTAGCTTGTTAAGCTAATTGAATAACTCTAAGAGGAATTTTTCCAATTGTAAGTGTGCTGGTCATACTGAGTGAAAGACTGAGCAGGTATCAAGATCAAAATAGAAAGTTTTCAAGTCTAGTGAAGTGCAAACTCATTTGTTTTGATCTAATCATTAGTCAAATCATTTCCAAAGTACATATAGCATATTTTGGTATCATTTGAAAGCTCAAGGAGTATACTAAGCATATCTGGAGTCACTGAGGGCTGGTGCAAAGCAGGATTAGCAGCATCAACTCAATCTTCTGAGTGCATCCAACCATTTCTCCCAACAAGAGAGGGTTCACATGAACCTTCCAAACACTTTAAAAACACTTTTCAACCTTAGAGGATTATAGAAATACCTCTGTAACCTGCAACCAACTTTCTGCAATTTTACCCTTTGCGAACAATTAATTGTGCACTACCAATGCACCTTGACACCAGACTTTGAACGCTTTGACTTCACCCATGTTGACCTTTGATTTTATACATGTTGACTTTGACCCATTTGACTTTGAACTTTGACTTTGATTGCAGTTGACTTTGATTGCGGTTGACTTGACCAATATGACTTTTATGGGCTCAACACCAATAATAGCCAATGTCGTAGAGATTTCCATAACTACTTTTGCTTCTCCTCACTTGAAAACATCGTTCCAAACAACGGCTCAAGGTATACATTGTGGATTTGAGGATGTTCCAAATGCCAAAGTGAAGCAATGGAATATCTATGACTCTTCAGGCTTCATCTGGATCTACCGCATAAACATTGGCTATTCCTGGGTCTACAAGTAGACGTCGCGATTTCAATGATCCCTTAAGTCATTTCTTTCTCCCACTATTTAGATGGAGCTCTTTGGATAGGACCCATTTTGATGAATCTTTAGAACTTAATAAAGTGCAACTTTGCCATTCTTTTGCAATGACAAGCTACAATATGCTCCTCTTTTTTATGATCATGCTATTGAGCATTCTAAATGTGGGCGGAGGCATAAGTGAGCTATCTCTCGAGCAGGACTCAAGAGACTTGATTGTTATTGAAAATTTTGGTTATACACGGGCAGGGTATTTAGAAATTGAATTGAAGGATGCAAAATGGTCAGTTCCTTCTAATGCTCCTCTTGATCTTAAATGTCTAAAGTTAATGGGTTTTTTTGGGCTTCCGAAGAAGATAGGATTAAAGTGGCAGATTGTAAAAGATAAAGCAAGTTATCTTTTCACGAGGATGACGGGGAAGTTTACAGCTAAATCTAGGGATCTAAGACTATTAAAAGATGAACCAATCATTGCTAAAAGAAGCACATGCAGAGGTGGCAAAACAAAGAGGGGGTTCTGCATGCTTGTGGGCTAAAATCCACTTTCGCATGGGGCATGGGGGGGGAGAGATTAACAGCGAGGGAGGAAACTCCCACTAAATGAAGGAAGGAAGAGCAATTCGGGGGACCCGCAAGTCATTGGGAGAAGGGATTTTTTGTGTTCGGCATGAACTGATCAGTACGTCAGGGATACAGATGAGAGGGGAACAGGTGAGACAAGAGAGAGGAGGCAGCGGTATGATATGCTGAGGGGGCATTCGCTTCTGTCGGTGGAAAGGCTGCTACTCTAAGGGGACCAGGTGGGAGCGTGTGTGCACAAAGAGACTCATTAGCATGTTCGAATCGGGCACAAAAGTTCTGAATGAAAGAGAAAGAAATTTCCACGCTATTGTTTTACTATGAATAAGTGGAGCTCACACTTGTCAGTAACTGTTGTGAAAAGAGTGTTTCGTAGAAGGATGCTTCATCAGTGCTGAGACTGGAGTGTTTGAAGATCTACTAAGTAGGCGCATATACAAAGCTAACGTGCAGGGTACAGAAGGAATCGATGCAACAAGGAGATCAATTATATCGTGCTTCAGAGGTTATGCACAAATGATTTTGGGTTATTTCTTTTTCATTCATGAATGGTTGTGACTTCGCAATGAGTCATTAGCAACTTATTGAATACTACAAATTCCCTTGAGATTTCGTTGTTGCACTTTTTTTCTAAAATCAAATTTGATATGTGTAATGCAACTTACGTTACCTTACGGAAGTTCCAATTCCAACCTCTTTCATCATCCATTGAGCAATACCTATTTCTATTTTATTTCTACATAATCGACCACAGAGAATACGTGCAAGGAAATTGGCTTTCCGACCTTTGTTCCAACGAGACGTGTATTAGAGAGATTAAAGATGGTTTAAACATTCATCATATCTGATAAAGAGTAAATTAGATGAATTAGAAACTAATTGCGTAGTTGGAGAATTCAACTTACTGTCATGACATAAATGTTGTATTGTTATTGTGCTAATGGAATGCAAGAAATTAAACAGATAGCAGAAAGAAATCGAACAAAGACCTATGTTACAAGTTCGGAATCAGACTAACTTAATTGAGAAGTCGCGAACGGAGATGAAACGGCTGTCAAGCGTACGATGATGTTTAGCTTGCACTTGTTCCATGTTATTTTGATGCTTCCAATTCCGTGCAGTGCCTTATTCAGTTTCTTGTTCAACCTAACAAAAATCTTCGTCACGAATTAATAATACTACGCATAGAAGAAAAACCACAACGAATAATTTAAGTTATGTGCGCAAAAGTTTATCCCAAGATTTGCATTGTTTACTTTTTCTGTGATTAGACTTTTAGCTGCGCATTTTTCCTTTCAGTATAGTGAAAAGAAGTGTGAATATAAAACCCATATATTTATAATAAAAACAGAATGATGTCGGAGTTCTGAAGTCACTCAGACATGATTCATTTTTCAGTTTTAACAGATCTTTTACTGTTATTTTCTTGATGTCATTATACTTCTCATAGCAAATTAAAACCAAATTGCTGATAAGTTCTCGAAGTGATTTGTTATTTGTGTATATAATGTATGAGTTCGAAAATCAATTACTACAAAGGAGTTCAAGCCGATTTATAACTTGAATTTTTTATGAACAAATCAAAACAAAAATAACAAGCATATCACAAAAAGTTCAAGGTTTCATCATAGTACTGCGAAAAAAAAAACCTTAAGTTTTGGGAGTAATATACATGATGAATGAATGATTATGATGATTTGTTTCCACGATTCTTGAAGTGAAGATATGATTTTGCAATTGGTTTCCTAATACATCTTGCTTGATTTTGCATTCGTTCTTTATGAGTGTGTGTAATAAAGTATTTGTATTTTTCAATGATAAAGCTTCATTACAAGTTCGATCAAAGTGATTTCTTTAAGTGTACATTCATGCTTTGGCTATGGGGATTGAAGAGTTATGATGAGAAGTTTTTGCACTTCTTGAGGAGAAAATATGATTTTGCAATTGGTCAACTAGTAATCTTCTAAGTTTCCATTGCACATGAGATTGCTCCAAGCACCCAACGTGTGTCGTATTACCAACAGTTCAGCTGATCCACGAACCGTACACATTCTTCTCAACTTTGATGAACCTGACGTGCAACATCCATGGCGTGGCAATCTCAGGTGATGTATGTTTGAAGTTTGGTTTGTGAATGAGCATATTCTTTGTTTTGCAGGTATAAAATCATAGCTCATCTTCCATTTACATGATAGCTTAAGCGATAGTTGATGGACCTGCCTGGGTTTTGAGGGCTTGTCTTATGATCTGAGCACCTCCATGGAAGCGTATACAAGCTTGAACCTGTCATGGACAAAGGAAACCATCTTGAATCTTAGATTCCATGTGAATCCTATATCTCATGATTGGTTCAGAATTTTGGGAATCTAATGCTTCCATTGCATCTAGAACATGCCAAAACCCTAAGATCAAATGTCTTCTTGCTTGATTCTGATATCCAGAGACCATGCTTCGAGATGATGACATCATGATGACATTATCAAGTCGCAACCGCCCTTGTGAACCGCCCTTGAAAACGTATATAAGGAGGGGTTGGCCACATTCATGATCAGTCTTGCCAATACCAGTCTTGGGAGCTCAAGGAGTCATGACCGCCAAGTAAGTACTCTCCAAGTTCCACTTCCAGTTCTTGTCTTGTTCCTTGTTCTAGTCTTGTCTAGTCTAGTTCTTGGACATCCTGTCTTGTCCTCTTATAATCTCGTAGTACGAGATCTTGTTGAGTTATTTCTTGTATCTAGTTCATCTCCGAGAAGGGAGTTCTTGTAACCTAGATATCTTGTCTCATACTTACGATCCCGGGTTGTGGGATCTCCTGTATCATCTCTAGTCAAGTTATTCATACCTATCAGTCCCGAGTTGTGGGACATCTTGTATCAGTTTTGTACTCTTGTATTATTTCCCATTCGTGGGTGATCTTGTAATCAGAAGTGTATTTCCGAATTCTTGTCTACTGTAGTCAGAGAGCACAATCTAGTGCTCCCCTGACATTTTGGCAAGACTACCTTCATCAAGACCAAGAACCATGGAGATTATTCGAGAAGAATTTTTTTCTGCACTTAAAGTAGTTCAACAACAAGTCCAAGAGATACGAGAGAACCAATAAAGGATTCAATGACAGAGTATTCAAGATGTAATCATAGAACTTCAAAGGCAAATTTAAGAGCCACAGATCATTGTAAGTCAATCTTCTTCAAGTACCCCCATGACAACTAACATGAAGAAAAGTCTGAAAGTGAGCATGCCTGAGAAGTTTGACAGGACAAGATCAAAGTTTCAAGGATTTGTGCAACAAGTGAAGCTATTCATACAGATGCAACCAGACAGGTACCTAGATGATGCTTCTCAAGTAGGACTCATAGAAACTCTATTATGTGGTCCTGCTCTTTCATAGTTTGCACCTATCCTTGTGAAGAATATGGATATTTTGCATGATTTCAAGGCCTTTATTCAAGAGCTCACATCCTCATTTGGAGATATGAATTGTCCACATGTTGTTGAAACAAAGTTAAGGAAGCTACATCAAGAAAATAGGCCTGCATCTACCTATGCATCGAAATTCAGACAAATCATTTGTGACCTCACATGGCATGAGGATTATTTTATAAACCAATTTCGATGGGGCTTATGTGATGATGTTAAGGACCTCATGCTAACCATGCCCAAGGTAAATACTTTAAATGAATTCATGAATCAAGCAATTGAATGTGATAATAGGTTGTTCGAGAGAAAGCAAGAGAAGAAAACTTCTATTAGAGATCGAGAATACAACTTTACTTCTATTCCACAACAACATATGCTCGAGGAAACACAACCAAAACCCATGCAACTGGATCACATCATGGTCAGACAAATTACAAAGAAGGAAAGACAATATCGAAAGGATAATGGATTATGCTTTTATTGTGGAGAGCATGATCAGATGGTATTCAAATGCCCTAAGAAGAAGAAAGAAGTTGGGATTTGAACTTCCACAATCACCATCCCACATCAGAAGGACCATCATCCGAGTCAAAAGAATAATAGAGTTCATCATGAGAATCATACCCTTGATTTTGTCCCTCGGTATATTACAAACCCTTTCCAGTTTCATCATGGATATCCATCATCATCTTGTTCCTGTACCACATATCAAGAACTCTACAAAGACCAAGAGTTATGAAGATTCAAGTCCTAGAAGATCTCAGAGTCACATAACCGCTCCTCGTGGAACTCGTCGCTTGAGGGGGAGGTAATGTCATGGACAAAGGAAACCATCTTGAATCTCTGATTCCATGTGAATCCTATATCTCATGATTGGTTCAGAATTTGGCAAAACTATGCTTCCATTGCATCCTGAACAATCCAAAGTTCTAAGATCGACTGTCTTCTTGCTTGATTTTGACATCTAGAGACCATGCTTCGAGTCGATGACATCATGATGATATCATCAAGTCGCAATCGCCCTTGGGAACCGCCCTTGAAAACCTATATAAGGAGGGGTTGGCCACATTCATAATCAGTCTTGCCACTACCAGTCTTGAGCTCAAGGAGTCGTGACCGCCAAGTAAGTACTCTCCAAGTTCCAGTTCCAGTTCTTGTCTTGTTCCTTGTTATAGTCTTGTCTAGTCTAGTTCTTGGACATCCTATCTTGTCCTCTTGTAATCTCGTAGTATGAGATCTTGTCGAGTTATTTCTTGTATCTAGTTCATCTCTGAGAAGGGAAGTTCTTGTAACCCAGATATCTTGTCTCATACTTACAATCCCGGGTTGTGGGATCTCCTGTATCATCTCTAGTCAAGTTATTCATACCTATCAGTCTCGGGTTGTGGAACATCTTGTATCAGTTACGTATTCTTGTATTATTTCCCATTCGTGGGTGATCTTGTAATCAGAAGTGTATTTCTGAAATCTTGTCTACTAGAGTCACAGGGCACAATCTAGTGCTCCCTTGACAGAACCTAATCGATGCACCTTTTCGTTCAAATGAAGCTCACACTTTGGCACATTCAGTCACATAGCTTTCTTTGTTTTAGGAATTATTTTGACAAAGTGTATATATACTTTCATTCACCTACACTCACATTTAGCCTCTTCTCCAAGCCAAGACAAGGTAATAGTTATCTTAGATTCTATCAATTTGCATATTTGAGATTCAAACATATAAAAAGGTTTATGTTTTGTACTTGCAAAAGCAAAAATAATCATTTTCATAATTCCAGCTTATTGAATTTCATACACTTTCATATAGCATTTCATTTTCTTACATTGTTATATTTCAAAGCATAAAAAGAATTTCAAGTTTCACACCAATTGTCTTTAATGTTATTGCACACCCATTGTTTTTATTTTATCTTTACCTTTATTCCAATAGGAATTGACCACTATTTACACTAGCGTAAAATTTCATTGAATGATGAGTTTAAAGGGACAAATGAAAATGGAGGATATTCTTTATAATATGAACATTGAAAAGAAGGGATCTAAAGTAGTTCAATCTATCCTTAATGACAGAGGAAAATTTATAGGCATTAGCATCAATGAATATTTGCTTAGTTGTAAAGAGCAAGCTCAACTTCACCATTTACCTGAAACTATGATGAGTACATATTTTGAAAGAATTATAAAAAGATCAAATGTTAAACAAATTCAAAATCATAAAGATATGAGTTGGAGTGAGTTTAATGCTGAGTTAACCAAAGAATCTTGGGAGGTCTCTATTCCTAATAACCAAAGAGAGGTTTAAAGACATAGAGAGGAAAGTAAACGAATCAATAAAAAGAAATTTCAAATCATCATAACTTTAATGCAAACCATAAATGAAATGTCTCAAACTATACAAGAAATGGATAGTAACTTTAAGAACTCAAAAGAGACACTGGAATCTGAAAATTTAGAGTTGAATTTTTTACAATTCAAAATAAAGAATTACAAGGATTGAAACTTAATCCTATACATGAAGTAAGAGTTCATAGTTTGTCTGCATACTCATTTGATAAAAAATTTTCATATGATCTTAAAAACCTACTCCTAGAATGATACCTATAAAATCAAATAGAGTTAAGAAATGCCTTATTCAATGTTTTTGGTGTGATGAGATCAATCATACCTATGACAAATGTATTGCATTTGAATATGCATTCAAACATCAAATAGTTTATCGAATTGGGAAGAAAATATGCGATGTCTATATGCATTCCCCTTTGCACTTAAACTTCACTCGAGGGGAAATGAGAGAACGATGTTACCAAACAAACAAAAAATCAAGAAAATTAAGAACGATCCAAACATATCAATTGAGACCAAAGAATCATACACATGATAAATCTGTTAACCAAAAAAACTAAGATATCAATTAATAATGAAGAGAAAATAGTTGATGAATCAAAAATTAGAAAAAGCCAAAAGCTTGA
Source organism: Ceratopteris richardii (assembly GCA_020310875.1). Classification (NCBI taxonomy): domain Eukaryota; kingdom Viridiplantae; phylum Streptophyta; class Polypodiopsida; order Polypodiales; family Pteridaceae; genus Ceratopteris; species Ceratopteris richardii. The sequence goes on along the minus strand of CM035443.1, from coordinate 15,188,787 downwards.
GGAAAATGAAAAAGAAAATTTAAAGCAAGAAGATGAACAATTAACATTATATCACGTGTGATCTTGATCTTTTAATAAATAATAAATTATTTGATCAAAATAAAGTGGATAAACTAAAAACTAAATTATGAAATGATCTTACGAATGAAGAAACTAGTCTGAGTCAACCTAAAGAACTTGATAAAGAGAAGAGCATAAAAAAAGAACAAAAGAAAATTATTGATAACATTATTAAACACATTGGACAATATGGGAACGTCACAAAAACCTTCAAAGCCTTTAAAAAAGAAGAGGTAATTCGAATGCTTGATAGATTACGTAGACATGATTAAAATATATGATGTGATAATACAAGTAGTGATCTAGCGCCAATCAAAGATCATGAGCTTAAATGGATGGCCCATCAAGATGTTGTGCAGGTTTGATGAAAAGTTTTATAAAGCACTTTCTAAGATATTTTAAGAAGTTATTTAACTAATGATAAGTAATCAGTTCATGAAATGCATTTTGATATTTATGATCATTTGAATAACTCTCTTTTTGAAGTTTGAGATAGGTTCTAGTTGAAGAGAAAGGATTGAAGTTATGAGTTTTTGAAGTTGCATGTACAGATCCAAGGAGAATTGAAGAAGATGGAATAAAGAAATGAGCTTGCAATAAGTAGTGTTTAGGAAACCAAACCAATTTTTTATTTCTTGCACCATGAAGTTTATATTTGCATTCCAAGTATGCATGTGAAAAATGTAAATAACACATAAGTTTTTTGTCCCTTAGGTGCACGAATACTTGCACAGATCTCTAATGTAATTAAATGCATGATGAAATTGTTAGGAACAGAGTTGGAAGTTTAAGATGAAACCTCTTCAGCAAAAACCATTACCCTATCTATGCACCATTATGTTTTCTAATGCATGTAAAGTATGGATGTGATAGGGTCACATTTCATGACCTTGCATCAAGGCACAATGTTGTTTCTTACCTGTGCACAATGAGTGTTTGCAAGCATTTCTGCTTTTCACGCTGATTGTATGAAAGAGAGAGCACCAACTTCGACATCAGGTGCTATTTTCTCCTTGTTCACACCATATCTTTTATACATGCATTTTTAAGTGTGTATTTAATAGGGCCCACTACAGGACCTTGCACATACACTTTCTTTTTTAACTAATGCATATGTAATATGTTATGAAGTTGATCATTTACTTTTGAAGATAAAACAGATACTTCCATTGGCCCATCCGAAGGATGTGTAGGTTTGGAGGGGGTGAGTGTCGTGAAGATTTTATCTTCACAATTTTGGTCTAAAGTCAAGTCTTATGGAAGGCATGGCAATGGAAACAAAATTCAAGAGATTTTGAGAGTCGGGGGAAACATCACGGGAAAGCACTCTTATAGTTTAAGAAGCATAATTTTTTCCTTTTTTCCAAAAAAAATATTTTATAGATTTCTAGAGTGTTCATGAGGGAGTGCTTCATACACGCTTATATCAAAGTCAGGATGGTTGTTGATGGTGTATGTGTTCCGCAACATTTATTTTAACTATCACTTTATGAACAAATTTATAAGCAACTCAATATAGGAAGAGGAAAGTCATACATCATGCAAGTCACTTGTTTTCTTTGAACGGATACTCTATAGCGCGAAAGTCTATTCTGGAAAGTTTTGTTTTCAGAAGGGAAAGAAAGAAAGTATCGAACGGAAGGAAGGGAACGTTGTGCTGAAAAAGAAAAGGGAGGATGCGGATAGAAGGGGGCGGACTCGGCACTGGAGAATTATGCATTCACGAATACAAGAGGACAACATATAGCTTGGGAGGATAGGAGTGCGATATGGCGGGTTGCGTGGGTAACTGCTGACTGTGTAAGGATCGATGACTGATCCTTTTTGCTGAGGTTGCTGGAGTTGAAGGAACGATGCTGATCAATGAATGCATCGGTAAAAACGGTTTGAAGATCTGTAATTATTATAGAAGGTAAGAATCCAGATTCTTCATCAATGAACGTATTGTTGTCGGCTACTCTGCATAACTTTATACGGTTATTGCTTCTCTTTAGGCACTTAGAATATTGATAACGTAGTTATTTGTGATGAAGCATGCATATGGACTGGACACAACTATGATGAATGACTTTGAACGCTATGAATGTTTGCAATATGCATGGTTGCTTTCAATATCTACGGGCAGTTTTTATACATCTTGATAACTTTGTTTACAATTTACTAGTACTTTTGAGTCATATGTTTGACTTCAACTCTTTGACAATACATCTATCTCTTCTGTTCCCATGCAGAACAAAACGTCAATGTTATTATACACTGATGCACCGTTCATTTCATGACCTCTCATTCAAGCAGCCTTAAATCTTATTCCGCGTGCTCGGGTCTCAGTTTTTGTGGTCTTCGAATAGCTAAGGAAATTATAATGAAAACTGATCTTATAGCTCCAATCAAAGATTTTTTTGCTATAGATGTTTTGCTAAACAACATTCGACTTAGAACTCAAGAAAGCGTTATTATATGCGTGCACCTCTTATCGCTGTAAAATCTTTAGTTTAATTTCGAGAGATCTAGCTATTGAGTTTCTACGAAAACAACTGCATGAATTGGAGTTTCATAACGAATAGTTGTGTATTGCCGTGGAGAGATTCGGACCTCAAAGTGTATACTCTGAGCTTTGTAGGTGGCCTGTGTCTGAATTGTTTTTCATAATACGATTAACATCCATAGACAATAAGACGTCCTATGTTGTTATCATACTATGAACATCGTACTCAATTTGTGCTTACCCAAATGTTTACCAATAGAGGTCGACATAGTTATCGTCAAAACATAAACAATGTGCTGATGGAGAACATACGTATGGCTGAATGTGAACATACTTACGTCCGTCTAGATATCAAATAATTTAACGAAGAAAACGTTTCTGAATCGTACAAAGAATATTAATTTATGTTTTTTTTACCCGGATCTGAAGGTCACGATTTCTTTTACTAAGATACTCAATGAAATCAACGATAAACTTCAGCAAGCCTCATTTTAAGTGCTGCTATATTTAATATTTCTTTGAATAATAATGTTCATACTAGTAGTTTTGACATGTATGGAAATAATTTGAACCATACTTCTTGCCATCGAAATTGCCTCCAAAATCTCGGCACCAGAGAATCCTACTAGTAGATAAATTTGTTACCATTTTCTATTGGCATATACTTTGGTCATTAATCATTGAAACGAAGAAAAAAAAACTTGTGGAACAAAAGTCATTGCTGCGCTTGAATTCAACTTGTTTTCATAGTAGTGTGATATTCAATTACCTTCATTAAAAAAGGTTTACGTGTGTCACATCATATGTAGAGATGGCTCTAGAGTTTCTTAATATGTAAAGATTTAGAATAAAGGATCAAGATACACATGATCAATTGGTCTAGACTTATCTTTGTAGAAGAATATATTTACTTCTAAATATCATTACTTCTAAAGATCATTACTTGTAAATGGAATGATAATTTAATGCCTTAATAAGTTTTGCTTATACTTTCGATGTGTTATGTTGGAGTTTTGGAGATTGTGTGTGCTTTTTTATCTAATCAAACATCTTGAGGTTCCATCTTTGATGAGACACCTATCAAATTGGAGAACCACCTTTTGTGTGCCGTATTACCAGTGGTTGAATGGTTTATTGCTTAAAATTATCCGGATAATAAGAAATATTTTGTGAGTTACTAATAATCTCTTTGATTTTTCACTGCTCCTGAGTTTGCTCCAAGCACCCGACATGTCCCATTGGATTTGGTAGTTGGCTTGATCCACCAACCATTACGTTCATGCCTACACCACTCTTCAGGGGTCACTCAGCCCCCTCACATTAAATGATATGATAATCATTATCGATGGTTATCCTCTTTACAGAGAGGTACCTTATCTTTTTTTTCTCGAGTTCATCTTTTTTCCTCCAAAGTGAGGGGTGTTGACCACTTATGTTACCTTTAAGGGGGCTCTTCCATGGCATTTCTAATGGTTGTTTGCCCTTATGACTCACCTTCTACAGGAGTGAATTTAGCACCTTTTTCGAGAGTATTGATCCAATGATGGACCTCTTATTATATGGATTTTCCTTATTGCTTGTAGAGAAACCACCCTCTTTACTAGTGGTATTACTCTCTTGGTTATCTTCTTTTGTTGGTGGCAATCTCATGGTTTTACCTTCGGTGTCTACTTCAAAGATTCCCTTTCGAAAAGTCCAACTCGTTGATCTCTTTTTCCACGTTGTACTACAAGCTATTTAGAGGACCCATGGTTGTGGTGTTCCTCCTAGAGGACTTCCTGAGGCCTTCTCTTCCTTCTACCTCTAACTTCAGTGAACTCTTGTGATTCTGTCCGAGAGACACTAGTTTGTTTCTTTTCCTCAACGGTAGGCAAACGAGCTTGTGCTCCAGTACTTTTCTGATCTCCTTTGGCAGCTTCTTGGTTCTGTTTCTTTTTAGAGGATTTTTATTTCTGAGGACACTCTTTAATCCTATGTCCTTGAAGACCACAATGAACACACGTGTTTGGCAAATTCTTGTATGTGATTTCCTGCTCTCAAACTTCCCCTTCCCCCAAGTCAATGCAAATCTTCTAGGGGAGAGCTTTTGGAGTAATAAGAGGAGGGCATAATCATTGGAGTAACATAGCTTTTGGAGTAACCGGAGGAGGCCATAATTATTCAGTTAGAGGACATAGTGTAACAACAATAATAGATAGCTTAGAGATTATTTTTATCCATGCAGTATATGAGATATGATTTTTACTTTAGCCAACATGTATTACTAGAGACATATATTATTGTATAAATTATTATCATATTATCAGACATGCATTACTATCAGCATGATTTCTCTTTCAATACACATGCATGATTGAAGATGTATTACTCGAGACATGATTTTTATTTCAACAGACATATATTATTTTAAACGTCTTATTTTGGACATGTTTTTTGTTTAAATCATGTATTACTAGAGACATGTATTATTTTTGTTTAATCGATGCTTCCAACTAACCATTTTCACTACTATTTCATTCATTCATACTAATCATTTGTATGCCTTACTTGACTTATATTTGTAGGTGTATAGTATTTTTGAATGTTGGATTTTAAATGTATTTATATATCGATGGGTATGTAACTTGATAGAATATATGGATGCATGTATGTGAGTGTATGCGGCCATATCTACACGTTTGTCGACCAAGTATCCACATACATGAAATCAAAATAGCAGATATCTAAATATATAGCTAAATTAATCATATAGATGCTTAAAACCTGCATACACAACTTCAACACCATTTCTCTATTTTAGTTTTTTTTTTTGGTTTCCCTTTTAAACTCCGTGAAATGTCCATTGATGGTCCTAGCGACACATCTACCAATGTGTTTGAAGCTGCGACTATCCTTCCGATGTATCTACCCAATATAATACCAGTGTGCCACTGATTGTGCTACCAATAGAGCTATAGATGGATATACCAACTCATATCCACCGTCCAGGTTTCTAATCGACTATGCGCACCTTGCAAAAATAATCGATAAACTACTCATTTGTCAAATAGATGAAATATTTGTATTTCCTTATAAACTTTCATGTACCGTGAAAGATTGATTATAGAAAAAACTAAATGTAAAAAAAAAGGATCTAAAGATAAAGTCGACAAGCAAAATAAGTAAATTTGTATTGATGAGAACTCACAAATCCTACTCATTATGAATACTTTTATTAAAACGACTCTACGTATGAAACGGGAAAAATAAAGAGCGTAGGTTCTCAAGATTATAAGATGGAAATAAGAACAGTACGTTTGAATGAACAGATTCCAAAGACAATTGATCCATGTCGTACTTTTAATCTAGCTAGAGGGTCACATTTTGTCTGCGAGTAAACCTAAAATTTTAAAATGCTTTTGAGCTTCAACTCTTCTTCCTTTAGATAAGTAGATGAATATTGGGTCATCATTTGTTTTTGACAACTTACTATGCTTCAGAGAATTGTTCAAGGGAGAATATTAGAAAGAAATGTTCATTTATTTTTTGGGAGTCTTGAGTGAATCCTAATTGATTGCGAGAGCAAGTGAGCCCCCACATTCAGCTCATCATTTTCTACCACCTCACACATAAAGCTATATAATATTGATTAAACGTATTCTTGATCGAAAAGAAAAATACACAAAAATTTCGTAAAGATGGCCGCGCACAGAAACACACACATATGTATGTGTGTGTGTATATATATATATATATATATATATATATATATATATATATATATATATATATATATATATATATATATATATATATATATATATATATATATATATATATAGATGTATGTATGTGTGTCTGTATGTATGTATATATATATATATATATATATATATATATATATATATATATATATATATATATATATATATATATATATATATATATATATATATATATAGAGGGACTACTTTGAATGGTTTGTGAAAATTTCTTTGTATGATCATCCATGGAATAACCATATAAGTCCCCATATATCATTTCCTATCCTTGAAACTTAGAAGATTTCTAATCGATCTATGGAGCTCCGGACCAAATATCCATAAACATTTCTACGCGCCTTGCTTCTGATGTAAGTGAGTCCCATGGGTTTAGATGTTCAATGGAAATATTATAGTCAGAAGCGAATACGTTAAGCATAAACACGATCATATAAATAGCCTTCACAATGTCTTTCCCAAGAGCTATAGTCCACGGCCCCTCCTCTGTTGTTTCCCATTTTATATATCTTCTATTCTTAACAAAAAGCTCTCTTTGAAGATCTAAAGCGTATTTCCTTTGAGGTATTCCAATACCTGCTTAATGTAAATCACTGGCTTTCTTGAAAGGTACTTTAACTAAACTTAAATAAAGATTTATAATGATTGTGTTCAATGTTGTTGTCTGAATCCATCATTCATGTGTTCAATGCTCCTGTATTCATTCATGTGTTCAATGCCGGTGTAGGTAGGTTGCTTAACACCATGATTCATAAGTAATTTGACAAGTATTGATGGTTCTAAATGTCCTTGGTTGTTTGGGCAAGTCATTACTAAATGAAGTATGATATCTCATTATCTTTAAGCCTTAATCAAGACATGTAGTGCTTTCTACAGACTAAAATCATAATTTTGTGTAAAATATTTGCAAACTCTTTTGGTGACTCGTTGCTAGCATCTTGATTCAGGTTTCCATTGAAAAATGAATTCGTTTTGTGCCACTTCTACATTTTCCATCCTTTCGGTGTTGCCACTGCGATAACTGTTCATATGTTTCCCATGGTAGCATATGATTGAACTCCGAATTCTCATATTTCCACAACCACTTTGACAAGAATATTCGCCACTAAGTTCTTATTTCCAACTAAGCACAATCACTAAGTTCTTATTTCCAACTAAGTTCTGATTTCCACTATGTTCTTATTTCCATATAAGTTGTTCTTATTTATTCTTGTGCAATCACGTGATGTACAGCCTGAAGAAGAATAATTAAGAATTCCTTTCGTCTTCCGCGGATTCTTTGAGCTCTGATTGTTCAGATAAACAAAACAAATCGCAAACCGAGCAACATCTCCAAAAGGAAAGACACGAATTCCTGCCAAAATGAAAGACACGAATTCTCCAAAACGCATACCAGTTCTTGATGAGAACAAACTATCGATGACAGTGAAAATGCCCATCTCGAACGTTTTAATTTTTCTGAATTACTTGTCCGTCGATCCGATCACATTCTAGTTGGAACAAGAAATACCATGTGATGTAAGGGTGTCCCATGTGTTTAAGTTTTTTTTTTTGTCGCGCTTATTATATCACGTGAAGCAACAGGATCGAACAGCCTTTTCTGACCATGAGTACTGAGCTCGAAGACATAAGAACATTTTCTATAAGTTCAAGGGTATTATATATCTTAATTTGGCCCTTACTTTGACAGTTTTTAAAGTTTACTTTTAAATCCAAGAGCTCATAGCAATACGTTGAAGGCTACCAAAAAGGTCTACAGACATGCTTCTCCTGAACTTGGAAGAGAAGGGCACAATTATTCTCGAAAAATCCCTAAATTTTCAAATGTTTTTGAGGTTCAACTCTTCTTCCTTTAACTAACTTCAACGTTATTGACTGGTATATTGTTTATGACAATTTGTTATGCTCGTGTGGAAAGTTCACTTATTTTTTAGTTTCTAGTGAATCTTAATTGATAACAAACGTAAGTGGGCCCCGACGCTAAGCTCACTGGTTTTCACTCCCTCTTGAATAAAGATCTATAATATGGGTTAAATTTTTCCTAGATCTATGAGAAAACACAGAGACATTTCACATAAAATAGCGCGCGCGCACACACACACACACACACACACACACACACACATATATATATATATATATATATATATATATATATATATATATATATATATATATATATATATATATATATATATATATATATATATATTCCAGGCCTCCATTAAAAGAAAAAATTATTTTTTGTGTTATTGCTGCATTTTACACCTTAACGATGAAATAGTGCCTATCTCGAATAGTTGTTTCTGAATTTGTTGTATGATCATCCATGGAGTAACCATATATATCCTAATTGCTTATTGCTTGTCCTTTGGATGTCGAGGACTTCTGATCCTTCTAGGGAAGCACGAGTATGGCGTGCAAAATCTAGGAGATGGCATGCTTTCCAACATAAGACGAGAGAAAACTTTCATTGCTTCAAAACGAATGTGGAAGACACTTTCAAGTTTTCCATACCAACACTTTTGAAGAACTGCGGTGCAAAATCCATCGCACTTGATATTTACTCGATATTTGTACACCCATAAGATATCCTCATTGCACCACTCAGTTGAATGCCATAAAAGCGTACGGGCGTTTTGATTATGAAGCCTGAATGTAAAGTGTCCATTTAAATTCGAGTTTGAATCCTTACTGTGTGGAGATGATGTTTTGAACATTAAATCAGATCCTCAAGCAAATAACTTTGTATCATCTAGAAAACAGACTACAAGCCTTTTTTATTCCATGAAAATGAACTCCCTTGCATCATTTTATGCTCTCGCATATTAAAAATTCGAGGAAGATGTAATGGCCAAGAAAGATTGGACTGAGAGCATATTCTTGCGGAACAGTTCTATGTGTATGGAACAAAAGAGAAAGTCATCCGTTGATTTCCACATGACAACCCATGTTGTTCCCAAGAAGGTAACGAAGGTAGTATCTGAAGTATTTTGATGGTGATGCACCACAATTCGCTCTCCTTTTTGAGAGCTCCACGACGATATGCTCGGAGTAGAGAACTGAGCTCCTAAGGCCACACACACATTACTCCACACAGAGGCTGCAGAATACGCAAAAAACACAGTACACAAGGAGCACGAAGATAGAGTTCTTAGGTCTTACAAAATGCGGTTGAACTTACAATCTATGAATAACCAGGCCACTATATTTTTTATTAAATAACATATACACAGAAGTGTTCAGTGGCCAGTTGGCCGATCACATGGACACTAATGGTAACAATCTTCCACTAACATGGCCAACGTAACTATGGGAGAAAAATAAAGAATGATAAAGAATATCTGAGTGTAAGTATACAAACTATACCTCCCACCCGATGGACATGTTACATAGTATACAACTGATTGTGTAAGATCAAGAATCAAGTAACCCCCATCAAGTGACAACAGTGTCGAAAGCTATCCTCTGGTATAGCTTTGGTCAAAGCATCTACAGCATATCTCGAGTGTGAACCTTCTCAAGAATAATGCGCTCAGTGGCTAAGCAATCTCTAATGAAGTGATACCTCACCTCAATGCGCTTGGTCTTTGCATGATAGACCAGATTCTTAGCCAAAGCAATGGCACTCTGACTATCACTGAGCAAGCGAGGTACATGCTGAGGTAAAACCATATCACAAGCAAGATGAGAAAGCCACAATGCTTCCTTACATGCCTCACTTGTTGGAACATACTCTGCTTCTGTGGTGGAAACAGTTGTACATTCTTGAAGAAGAGATCTCCAAGAGATGGCACCTCCTGCAAAATGAAAAATGTACCCTCATATAGACTTACGATTGTCTACACAACCATCATAAGCAGAATTTGTGTAACCAATAATGGATGCTTTCCCTCTACCTAAGCATAGACACTTGTCCTTTTTCCACTCAGATATCTCAAAATCATCTTGACCACTTCCTAATGATTCTTTCCAGGATTAGACATATATCTGCTCACAACTCCCACTGCAAAGGCAATGTCTGGTCTCATAGCTACGATAGCGTACATGAGACTACCAACAGTAGATTGATAGGGAATTTTGGTCATGAATTCCTTTTCCTCATCTAATTTGGGGCAATCCTCCTTGCTCAATTTCACATATGTGGGTAAAGGTGTACTCAATGCCTTTCAACCCTGCATATTGAACCTATGAAGTACTTTGGATATGTACTCACTTTGAGACAAGTATATGCATCTTTTACTCCTATCAGGAGTAATGCGCATGCCAAGAATATGTTTGGCATCCCCCAAATCCTTCATATCAAATATCTGACTCAACTTCTTTTTGAGAATTGACAAGTCATAAGAGGACTTTCCAGCAATCAACATATCATCGACATAAAGTATCAAACATATCAAGCTGCCATCAGAGCATCTCTTTGTGTAGAGACAATGATCCTCATTGCCTCGAGAATAGCCTTGAGACTTCATAAAAGCATAAAACCTTTGGTACCATTGCCTAGGGGACTGTCTAAGTCCATAGAAGCTCTTCTTGAGCTTAGAAACTAGATTTTCCTTGCCACGAACTACATAGCCCTCAGGTTGTTCCATCTAGATCTTATGTGTAAGATCTCCATGCAAGAAAGCAATTTTCAGATCCATTTGGACTAACTCTAAGTCATCCATTGCAACGAATCCAAGCAACATGCACAGGGTAGTCATCTTGACCACTAGAGAGAAGATTTTCTTGAAATCAAGACCATGTTGTTGCTTAAAACCCTTTGCAACAAGTCGTGTTTTATACTTTGGAGAAGCACTATCTGATGTGAATTTCAGCTTATATACCCATTTACATGGTAAAGCTTTCCTGCCATTTGGCAAAGGTACTAAATCCCAAGTACCATTCTTGTGAATAGAATGCAACTCACTCTTCATGGCACGCTCCCACTTGACATGATCATCTGTCTGCATAGCCTCTTTGTAGCAAGAGGGATCACTGGCATCTATTAGCATAACAAAATCTAAACATGGAAGATATCTATCAGGTGGATGTAAGACACGTGCAGAATGTCTCAATGGTTGCTGAACAGGAACATGTGCAGATTGATTTGAACGGACATTCTCTTGAACATCCCTATGTGCAACATCTTAATGCATGCTAACCAGAGGACTAGTATCCTCAAATACCACTCTTCTCACTTCAACCTCCTTAATGGGTTGTTTATGCATCTTAGATTCATTGAAAATGGCACCACTACTTCTAATTGCAGTCCGTGTTTCAGGATCCCATAAGCGATATCCAAATTGTCCTTCTCGACCATATTCAAGAAAAGTGCATTTCTTTGACTTATGGTCCGACTTCTGTCTAAGATTCTTGGGTATATGAACATATGCGTCACACCCAAAAACTCGAAGATGATCATAATATGGTGGATTGCCTGTCCATAGCTCTTATGCCACTTTCAGACCTTTGGTAATACTAGGTGAAAGGTTAATCACATGAACTGTAGTCAATACTGCTTCTGCCCAAAAGCCTTGTGAGAGGTTTGCATGATGCAACATAGAGACTACTCTATCTTGAAGCATTCTATTCATCCTCTCAGCTACACGATTATGTACTGGGGTATAAGGAGCTGTAAAATCTCTATGAGTCCCTCTAGAGTGACAGAAAAGGTTGAATTCATTTGAGGCATACTCACCCCCATTATCTGAATGTAACACCTTAAGCTTAGTTCCTTTTTCAGTCTCAACTGAAGCAAGCAATTTTCTAAAAGTAGGGAATACCTCATCCTTCAATTTGATAGGATATACCCAAACTTTTCTAGTAGCATCATATAGTGTTCAATCCGAGAAAGAAATATGGTGGTTAGGTGCTATTGAAGTACCTAAAGAATCCAATGATGTTCTTTCATGGATTTTTAGTAGGACCCCATTGATCACTAAAGTAACAGTTTCTCAAATTCATGGTGCAAAGCTCCACATAGAAAACTTTGGTGATTTTGAGATAGATTGGCACTTGGGTGGGGATTTAAAGACTATCAAATGCATGTTAGGTTGCAAGCAAGGTGCATCTGCTCGTTATCCATGTCCATTTTGTACTCGAGGCTATAAAGTAACAAAGGGACAACAAAAAGTACTATCTAGCTTAGATGAATACATAGATGCACCTACTTCCACGGAATGGGATAGACCTTTGTTAAGGTGTCCAATGGTAGAAATACCTAACCATGACACATTAGATAAAGATTGGAATCCCATTATTCCATTTCCATTAGTTAATGTTCACTTTTGCACGTTACATGCTTTCATGAGAATATTTGATAGATTATTGAAGCTCCACATAGAATATGCATTTTCCATGAAGCCAATTGATAAATCTGTACAAGCAATCAAAAAATTGGAAGAGTTGCTTAATTTGATTGGTTGTCATGGTCGTAATGTAACTCTAGTTGTCAAAAAACCTAGTGAATCGCAAAATAGTTTGCAACAAGTATCAATGACAGGGAAGAAGGCAAGAAACTTTTTCAGAAGAGGTGTAAGCCCTAAGAAAAATGAATGCAAGGAGCCATGGAAAGACTTGTGCATGATCACCACTGATAATGATTCTCAAATTGACCTTAGTAATAGGCCAAAGAAGGTTTGGTCATGCTTAGATAAGTTAGTAGGCTTAATGAGTCTTAATAGCTCCAAAAAAAATGACCGCCAGTTGTTTCAAGATACAATAATGGAGTTTGCAAAGTGTTTCATCCTATCTTGGGGAGAGAGCAATATTACACATTACATTGTAAGTTTTCTTATTTTTTCAATTTTCTTGTTGATAAGATTGTGTTATATGTACATATATCATTTTAGCATATTTTATTTGCACATGGAGCATTTTTTATGCATCGATATGGTTCATTGGAGATTTTTAGTACACAAGGAATGGAGAAGTCACATTACAAGGCTAGAGGTGTTTACTTCAAGAACACACGACATGGTGGTGGTGAAATGCAATCCAAATATATGGAAGAGATGTTTAATTGGTTTTATCATACTACATTTTCAAGGACATATGCAATGGAACGAGCCAAGGAGTCGAAAGTTGCAAAACTTGCAAGATTTAATCAACACAACTTAGCTAGTGAAAAATGGAAGTCATCATTGGGACCTTTACGTCATGCTCAATGGCGGGCTACAAGAACACAACAGGGTTCATCATGGAAGTGGTCATTTAATACATTCATGGCATTTTTTGAATAATTCATAAGGTTTGCTACACACTAACCTCTTGTTTGCAATTTTTTAAGGTAAATTTAAATTTTTTAACTATTTTTTGTCCATTCAGATGTGAACAGAACCTTTTTAAGTGAAACATTATAAAAGGAGACTCATTGTCTCATTTCAACATTCTAGCACTATAGAGGATGGCACGAACAAAGCAAACTACAAGCAAGGATCCCATTAATTTTCCTAGCTATGTGCAAGGCACTCAGAAGCCACCATGGATGAATCACCACAAAAGGCGACGTAGTGTCTCGCGCTCTGCATCCCATCGTGAAATAGGTGGTGGTCATACGTCTTAGAGTGAATAGTTGCATGAACAAGTGGAACATGGGCAATCCAGGGAAGAGGCCGTAAATCAAGCCCAATCACCACCATCATCATATGATGAGCCTCCATCACCAAAGAGACCAACAAAGACAAGGGTGAAGGAGCGTGCTCACAGACAGGTAGTTTCTGATGATGATTTTGATGAATCGCATGAGGATGTGTCTCAACAACGTTCGCAATCAAGTGAGGAGAGTCAAACATTTCCACCATGGGGTAACGAAGAAATACCTACAAATCATAGGGTTACTGTAGCGGGAAAGACACTACCAAAAAATAAGGGGGCCATAGCAAATGATCAAGAGAGGGAGCAAAGCCAGCAACAACATCTTGAACAAGGAGAAAGCTCAAGACGCATGCAATGTAAGAAGAAAGTCTTTCAACCCCGTCATAGACCACCCCAACCAAGACCACAGGAAAATGTCCAACGAAGACCACCACCACCAAAAGCTAGAGCACCACAACGAAGAAGAAGATATACGAAGGCATTTGCAGAGATAAGGCACTATCAAAAGACAGCTGAGCTTCTGATACCTAGAAGACCCTTTGCAAGGGCGGTTAAAGAAGAGTTACAAAGGTATTGTGCAGGGTTAAGGATCCAAGCTCTAGTTTTAGAAGCTTTACAAGAGGGAGTTGAAGCATATTTGATATCAATGCTCGAGGATTCCAACCTGTGCGCCATCCATGCTAAGCGAGTCACTATACAACCGAAGGACATACAATTAGCTAGGAGAATTAGGGGTGATCGTAGCTAAGTTTTGTAATTGATCTCTACAGACAAGATATTTTTTGTAAATATTGCCATTTTAAATGAAACATTAGCACTTGTCCTCTATTCTCTTTATAATCGCATTATTTAGAATGAAACATGAGCAGTCATTATACATTTCCATGTGTTTTCTTGTGATAATCTCTCATAATCAGTGATTGTTTTACATAACCCCAGTTTTCCCCTAACAATCCTTCTACTGCTTCGTATGTAATATCTTTACATAGGAACATTGTAGGAGTTTCTACAAAAGGAATGCCTTGAAATATGCAAACAAAGCAATGGATTGGTAGAGTCCAATGAAGACCTATTGATCTAGACACTCGTGTGAATTTCAAAGAGTTATGTATGTCCATCACCATCTTACACTTGAAAGATGATGTGGACCAAAAATCAGGTTTTGGCCACTCTAAACTAAGAAGAGAATCAACTTTGATAATCTCCAACCTTCTATATTCACCATCTGTGGAAGGAACAATGTACTTGTGAGTGTAAAAGAAGATCCTTTCACGAATAAGTTTAGCAGGAGGTACATCTGGAAACACTAATGCCCCAATGTCTGCATGTAATGCTTTGAAAGTTCCTGTAAGACTATGAAGTGGTTGCTCTTCCACTAAACTAGAAAGAAATATGACTGTAGTAATGAAAAACATATGAGATGAGTAATTAGGACATTTAACACCATGAAGCATTGAAAAAATAGAATTACTCACAATGGATTGGATATCTAATTCTATTGGAGTTTTCTAACTTCATGGTTGAAACTGTGAAGACATGTTGTACAATAGCAACCATCCCACCATGGGGTTGGGAGAATGAGAGGAGGAGAAACAACGCTTCTGTTGTATGGTATGGAGGGAATAGAGGTGAAAAATATGACTTTTTGGGTTTTGGGTATGAAGATGGGAGTTTGAAGAGGGAAAATAGAGTTTTTTGAGTTATTTTGAAAAAAGTCACTTTTTTAGTTCAAAAACATGCACGGATTCTGAATTAGAAGTCAAAAATAGCACTTTTGACCCTGAAAGTGATATGGAGGTCATTTAATGGTATTATGATGAGTTTTACAACTTTTTAAAACTTTTGAATTTTTGGGCCCAGCCTGATTACGAGATTTCTTCTCTCTCTAGAAGACAACCCTGAACATAGAGGAATCTTCTCCCCTCTTCCCCCTTCAGCCTAGTATTTTATAGGGTATAGACTGTGGCCACCACCCTCTTCTGATTGGTCCATCAGTAATCACTCCTTAAGCTAAAAGGCCCATCCAGGGTTCACCTTTTTTCCTAATGGTTTGTGTGTGATTCTTGGGTCCACGGCCAAAAATTCCAAAATGATCATAATATTGTCTCTTCCCTATTCATAACTCTTGTGCCACTTTTAGAACTTTGGTAGTACTAGGTGAAAGATTATTCACATGAATTGCAGTCAGTAGTCCTTTTGCCCGAAATCCTTGTGAAAGGTTTGCATGATGCAACGTAGAAATGCCTCTCTCTTGAATAGCTATATTCATCCTCTTAGCTACAAAATTCTATACTAGGCTATAGGGAGCTATAAAATCTCGACAAATTTGTGTAGAGTGATAGAAAAGGCTGAAATCATGTGAGGTATACTCTCCCCCATTATTTGAATGTAAAGCCTTGAGCTTAGTTGCTTTTTTAGTATCAACTAAAGCAAGACATTTTATAAAATTAGGGCATATCTCCTCCATCGATTTGATAGGATATACTCAGAATTTTCTAGTAGCATCATCTATGAAAAAGTAAAGAGAACCACCTAACAACCTTGTAGGTGACCACACACATCTATATGAACAAGAACTAAAGGCTGATTTCAATATTCAATGTGCATTCTAGTTTTCTTTTCATATTGACAGTCCTCACAAAATTAAAAGTTGTAGAAATATAACATAGGTAAGTAGCAAGAATGAGAAAGATTTCCACTAAAAGATATGTGGTCCAAGTGTCCATGCAAAATACAATCCATAGATCGTTTAGTAATGGATAGAAAGTGTTATTCCTATTATACAAGTAAAGGATAAAGTGAGACAATGTTTGTTGACCGGATCTTGCAAGGACATAGATGCAAAGGAAACTATAGTTATGAGATCTCACAAAAGCATAAAAAAAATAGAAAGAGACAAAAGACTAGACACTAGATTGGGTGCAATCTCCCCCACATACTCTAATGGATGAGTCTATCAAAGCATGTGTATTTGTAGGTATTTTGCATTACATCTTGAATAGAAGATACATGAGGTTGGCGCTTCGAAAATCATGCATTTAGAAACATTTTCTTTATGTAAAAAATCATCACTTTCTAAGTAATCTACTATTTTTACAAAAATGTCTCTTTCTAAAGAAATCTATTTTATTTTACAAAAAGTAAGTAAAAATATTTCTTCAAAATATTCTTCTAAATATCTTCAGAAATATTTTAATAAGTCCACGTCCGTTCACACCCTCATGAGCCTTCACCTACTAAATCAAAACACAAATTACATTAAAATCCTCAAGACATTAAATACCATAAAACACTCCATTATTCCATAAAGTATAACATGCCTCCCAGTTGATAAGCAACTGACCTCAGTTGATAAGAATCAAATAGACATGGATGGCCAGTCACATGTCCCAAACTATGTTCCATGTAAACACACATGCATGGAAATGGAGCATTGGAATTTAATGTGGCTATGAATGATATGCAGAAATTAAGTGATCATAGTGTGGAATTAGTGATGTCTTATGAATCCATTGAGATTCTTGAAGTGAGTGATTTTTAATATTATCTAAATACCTATGATATTGATTATCTATGCATCAAGTAGTAACATCATAATCCAGTATTTTCCATGGAATTCAAAGTTCAGCATCCTCTTCTAGCAAAGTAGGATTATCTAAAATAGGAGTGATTGGTAAAGTTCCTTTAAAGGATTTCAATAAACTAATATGAAAAGGCATGTATATTCCAATGAGAAGGTATATCTAATCTAAAAGCATTCTCATTAATTGTTTGAATAATACGAAAATGTCCATAATAACATGGTGCAAGCTCATCTTTAGGATGTTTTGAAATATTTTTCAAATGTCATTTAATTATTGATAACCATAAGAATTCACTTTAATTAAATTATTTCTTATGAACGTTATGCATGCAACATTCTTCACTCATCGTAATGTGGTCATGAACCTCATCAAGTGTAGAAATATGATCTTGTGCACAAGAATCAACCATAGGTATATCAATTTGAGTGAAGGTCATGGGAGTGGGAAGCTTTTTGCCATAAACAATTTCATACGGAGCATGTCTATTAGTGTTATGCGTTGTGTTATTATATGCAAATTGTAGTAAAGGAAGTTTCTGTTTGGATAATCTAAATTATAAAAGCGTAATAAATCTAAATTTGTATTATTTATAGCTTCACTTTGCTCATTTTTTTCACGATGAAATGCAAAAATAAAGTATATTTTAGAACCAAAATTGAAATAATGCAAGCCAATAGTGATTACAAAAACAAACATCATGATCTGAATGAATAACGTTTGGAAAACCATGATGCGAAAAAATGCATTTCGTAAATAACTTAGGATCTTGAGGTGCAGAAAGAGTCTTTTTACAAGGAATGAAAATACGCTTGTTTACTAAGCCTATCAACAATTGTCCAAATCATATCATTATGAGATGTTGTAGAAAGAACAAAATAAAATCCATACAAAGTTTTTCCCATGGTCCATTAGGTATGGGAAGTGGCACTAATAATAAAAATGGTTTACCATGATGTCTTTTCACACGTTGTGTCACATATAGTGCAATCGAAAACATACTGTACAATATCCTTTTCCATATCTTGCCAAAAGAAAAATTGTTTACATGTAGAAATAGTACTTTGTATGCCCGTATGATGCATATATGGTGGTTCAAGCATCTCTTTCATAACAAATTCTTTAAAACCTTGTATGATGCATAACTTGTGTTGGAAATACAAGAATCCATTATGAAACGTGTGGTGATCCTCATTAGATGATGTTGAACTATTGAAAGCATTCCATGTTTGTGAAAAATATAAATTAGATGCATAAATAGGAATCATGTCATGAAATGAATGAATATGAACAACATAAATATTATTGATTGAAACAATATTTGTTTGTGGGGATGGGTAACGACTAAGGGCATGAGCCACAACATTAGGTTGATAATCATAGGCTCAAAATTTTTAATGAATGAAGCTCATTTAATGTGTCTGTGAAAAATTATTCGTTGATTCAATAAATGCTTAATAGCCTGTTGGTCTACTTTGATTAAGACTTTAGAACCCATAGGGTAATGTTTCCAAATTTTTAAAGCATGCACAAAAGTCAAAATTTCCTTATAGTATACGCTATGATTCTTTTCAAAGGGTTTATATTTCCTACTTTCAAATGCAATGGGATGATTATTTTGCATTAATACAACACTTATACCTAAACCACTAACTACATGGAAAACTTGTGAAAAATCTGGTTATTGCAAAACAGGAACATGAGAAACTGCATGTTTGAGTTTTTCAAAATATTGTTGTTGTTCTAGTCCCCATTCACATTTTTACTTTTTCTTTAATAATAATGTGAGTGGAAGTTCTAAATAATAAAAAAATTTTATAAACTTTCTACAAAAGTTATCTAACCTGAGAAAAGAGCATACATCATTCACAGATTGAGGTGTAGACCATTCTTCAATTATATTAATTTTGTTTGTATCTACATGAACACCCTTACTAGAAACAAGATGTCCTAAATACTCTAATTCGTTTTGGAAAAAATAACTCTTATCAAGATTGACATAAAGTTTTTCCTGTATAACAAATTACAGATTGTTGCGAAATGATTTGCTTGGCCATCATTATTCTCACTATAGACACATATATCATCAAAGAAAACAAGAAAAAATGCTTGATAATCAAGAAAAATGTTATTCATCATGGTGCAAATATAGTAGGTGAATTGGTGAGTACAAAATGCATTACCATGAATCTAAAGTGACCAGTTTGAGTTTTAAAGGCAGCCTTTTAGATGTCATTTTGTGTCATTCTTATCTAATGATACCCAAATTCAAGATAAAATTTGCGAAAGACACGTGTTCCACAAAGTTTATCTAGCAAATCATCTATCCTAGGAATACAATATATTTCTTTAAGTGTGATTGCATTAAAAAGTAGGTGGGTGGTGAAAATTAAGGGAAGAAAAAGTAGTGAAAGGATGCTTGAAAGGAAAATTGGGCTTGATTGGTTGCTTTCATTGACGTGTTTTTTTAAAGCAAATGGACTTGGTAATCGATGGAAACTCCTTCTCAACATCATGTGCGAAAGAAATAGGTTCATCGAGGGTCATAGGCCATAGTGGGTTGAGCATGTAATCAGAACTAGGGAGTAAATACTCCTTGATCATTTCTTGAAATGTGGTCCATGTGATGGGGCGGTTGGTGCTATGCCGTAAAACATTCCAGCATAATTGTGCCTTACACACCAAATAACTAGTAAGAAATTTCACTTTCTCAATTTCAGAATATGATTTGTCAAAATAAAAGTCATCAAATTGAGAAAGCCATCAAAGAACAAATTGTCCATCATTTTGCCCATCCAATTTTGAAAATTGCAAATTTTCGGCACCAATCTTGGAGAACATGATGATGGCAAGGTGTCAAAATAAAAGTCATCAAATTCAGAAGGCCATCAAAGAAAACATTGTCCATCCTTTCGCTCATCAAATTGAAAAACTTGGAAATTTTTGGCACCAATCTTGGAGACCATGATTATCGAGATCCATTTTTTGGCCTATAACTGGGAGAATATAGCATCAAACTCATTTAGATGAGCAGCAACACTATTTTTGTACTTCATGCGAACATCATATAAGTTTCTCATCAAAGGAACTTTATTTGATGTTGTCTCTTTTTCATATTTATTGCATAAGGTCTTCCAAAGAATCTCTAAACTTTCACGGTCTATACTATAAAGTAAACATTATCTACTAGGTGCAATGGGTTGGTAGACCTTACCATTTCATCCACTGCATCCCAATCATCTTCATCCATGTTAGTAGGCTTCTTTGAGACTCCATTTACTAGCTTCCATTTCCCATTCTGAATAACCATATCTTTAATCTTGTTCTTCCATAAAGCTAATTCTGTGCAATCAAATTTTTGGATCTCAAAATGTTCTTTGCCCTGCAAGCGATAGCCCCTCATTGGAACACTAGCACTAGACTCTAATCCACTAAAACTGCTTGAGAGCTTTGATGCCATGATTTTAGAGAACTGAATAGAAAGATAATGGACCTCGAAGAGTTGGAACACCACTAAGGCTGAAAGAAGGATGACCAAGTGTCAGATTCTAGGAAAACAATTTTAGAAATCTTCCAAGAAAAATGAATTAAGGAATAGTAATGAACAACCAAAAGGATTATGTGAGATTAAATATGCTCAAACCCATTAGTGTTTCAAGGGTTAAATCGACGAGTGTATAATTGAGAAAATGAAAAGAATTGGAAAAATTTTGCCAGAGTATTGTCTCCAAAATGACTATATGACTACTCTAAAAATCTCATAAAACTGCAAGTACTAACATGTTTACCTGCATAGTGAATCACTGATTCCACTACATATAATCAATTATCAAAAAGACACAAAGTAGGCTTATTGAGCACCTATGAACACCTATCATACATCTCCTATGGCGAGGTTAGTTAAGTCTTCCACCTGCATCGTTGAAGAAACCCCAACATCAAGGTGTCTCAGAGTTACGAGAACCTCACCATGTCCCTCTTTATCAGACCTAAAAAGGCTTTATGGAAACAACATAACCACTATATCAATGACCACATGGGCATAGATAAGCGGTGTCCACAAACGTGTACATAGTGTGTCTATGCTCAATATATGTTGTAAAATGGCACTAAAAGGCTGAATTCACTGCTCAAAAATATCGATGCTCCCACCACAACTAAAACCTTTCAAGAAAGTTTTAGATTTACTAGTGTGTCTAAAAGCACAGTCCCAAAAGGTGAAAATTCATTGCGAAAGAAGTATAGCTAGCAGTCTTCTTGATGTTCTTGAACCTGTGTAAAGAGAACTATGTATGAAATAAAAAATGGTTCCAAGAATCAAACAAAAAATGATTCAAAATAGGCTTTGAAAACAAACAATGAAGCTTTGAGGGCCCTAAAATATGCTCAAGGTAATTTCAACCTTAGTCTTTTCCTTCTTAAAACACCACAAGATTGTAGCTTAGGGCCAGAGATTGCCAATTAAGCAAGCTCGGGGGGGGGGAGGGAGGAGGGGAGGGAGGAGAGTAGTGGGATGGGTAACCTATTGAGAAGTATGAAGAACCTCTATATTCCTTGATCATTGAGGTCCTCTCTCGTGCACAACCAATGGTGACTTTGGTGACTCGGATGACAAGGTATGCTAAGGTGTATGCCTTGTTCACTACCTTCATGGTAAGCCTAAGGTATGGATATGACGATGCACCACAATGCGCTCTCCTTCTTGAGAGCTCCATGACGATATTCTCATAATAGAATACCAATCTCTAGGCATTGCGGCACGGTAGTCCACAAAGAGGTTGTAGAATACAAAAAAAAAGCAAGTACATAGGGAGCATGAATACAGACTTCTTAGGTGTTACAAAATGCAGTAGAACTTAGAGCCTATGGATGACCACGCCAATTTATGTTTTAGTAAAGAACATATACATTCTTTTGCACAAGATCATATTTCTACACTTCATGAGGTTCATGATCACATTAAAAAGAGTCAATAATGTTACATGCGTAATGTTAATAAGAAAATAGTAGCTAAGCAGTTTACTCAAAATGACTTTATATGGTTGCAAATATTTAATAATAGGTTCAAGAAATATTTCACAACATCCTAAGGTTAAACTTGCACCACGTTATTATGTACCTTTTCATATTATTCAAAAAACTAATGAGAATGATTTTAGACTAGACATATCTTCTCATTGGAATATACATAATTATTTTCATATTAGTTTATTGAAATCTTTTAAAGAAACTTTACCACTAAGTCCTATTTTTAGATGATCCTCCATAACCTCAAGAGGATGCTCCAATTTTAATTCCAGAGAAAATACTTGATTATGATGTCACTGCTCCATGCATAGGTAACATATATCATAGAAATCTAGTTAAATATAAAAATCACTCACTAGAAGAATCTCAATGGATTCACAAGACATCACTAACTCCATGTTATGATCATTTGATTTTTGCATACCATTCAGAGTCACATTAACTTTGAGTTTTCCAATTCCATGCATGTTGTTTTACATGGAACGTACTTATTATTGTTCATGTGACTCACCATCCATGTCTATTTTATTATTATCAACCCAGGTTAGTTGCTTATGAATTTGGAGGCATGTTATACTTTATGGAATAATGGAATTTTATATGGATTTTAATGTCTTGAGGGTTTTAATGTGATATGTGTTTTGATTTAGTAGGTGAAGACTCATGAGGGTGTGAATGCATGTGGATTTATTCATATATTTTTGAAGATATTTAGAAGACTATCTAGAAGATAATATTTTAGTTATGTTTTGTAAAAATAATAGATTTCTTTAGAAAGTGACATTTTTATAAAAATAGTAGATCACTTGAAAAGAAATGTTTTTGTAAGTAAAGAAGATTTTCATAAATGCACACTTTTTGAAGTGTTGCCCTCATGCATCTTCTATTCAGGACATAATAAAAAAATACCTATAAATACGCATGCTCTAATAGAATCATCCATCAAAGTATGTGGGGGGAGATTGTACCCCATCTGGTGTCAAGTCCCTTGTCTCTTTCTATTCTTTGAGCATTTTTGTGAGATTTCATATCTATACTATCCTCTACGTACATGCATTTGTGGGATCTGAAGGTCAACAGTTATATATATATATATATATATATATATATATATATATATATATATATATATATATATATATATATATATATATATATATATATATATATATATATATATATATATATATATATATATATATATATATATATATATATATATATATGTATATGTGTGTGTGTGTGTGTGTGCGTGTGTGTGTGTGTTACACTTATGTGTTCCTCGAGTAGCTTTGATGTGAACCTTTTCCCTACACATGGGCACTTTTTACTCTAGTGTTTACTAGAGTTTGATTCCACATGTTACCACATACATGATTCACTTAGATGTAGTCGTACCTCGTACATAGGGATATTATTCAAGTCTTACTTCACTTCAATTCTTCATCAATAGAGAGAGCTAGTCGAGCCATCCGTCTTCTCCATGTGTCTTGCTACATTTGTGCTCATTTTGTGTGCTTCTCATGTGTCTCTTGCACTTCTACAAACACCCAACAGTGGTATCAGAGCAAGTTCAACTCCTTCTCAATTTTTGTTTTTTTTTTTTTTTTGCATTGTGGTGCATGTGCACTTTTGACAATGCAAATTGACTTTGGAGCATAGATGAGTGAATTTCAGCAGCCAAGAATCATTTGCAGTAGTTGCACTAGAGTTTAACCCCCATTTCAAAGCCATTGGTGCAGTTAGAATAGCCATCAGAGTGATGATTTGTGAGTTGGCCTTTGATTTGTGAACGTATGTGTGTATATGCTATGCACCCAAAGACTCTAAAATGATCAAAGCTAGGTCTTGTTCCATTCCATGCTTCATATGGTGTCATCCCATATAATGCTTTTGATGGGATCTATTGATCAGATAGATGGCTATAGATATAGCCTCTACCCATAGGTAGTTGCACAACTTTTTCTCATTTAGAATTGATCTTGCATCCTCCACAATAGTTCTACTTCTTCTCTCTCCCACTCCATTTTGCTCTCGAGTATACCTGGTTGTAATGGCTCTTTTGATTCCTCTCTCTCAAAGATAAGTACCAAAGTGATGGGAGAAATATTCTCCCCCTCCATCTGACCTTAGCCTCTTCAAAGTCTTACCTATTTGATTTTCTACAAGTGCTAAACATTTCTTAAAAGAAGAGAGCACTTCATCTTCATGCTTCATAGAATGTAGTATTGTTCATCAGCTACAATCATCAATGAATGACACATAATACCTAGATCTAGAGATTGAAGGCTCTTTGCTTGGTCCCCATACATCTATATGGAATAACTCCAATAGCTCTCCATGAATGTCTCCCTTCTTTGTGAATGGTTGTCTCTAAGACTTGCGAGATTGAAAAGCACAACATTTGTAGATCATGTGTTGTTTGGAGATATTTGGTAGACCAAGCACACTCTCATCCCTACTGATTTGCTTCAAAGCCCTTTCACCTATATGAGGAAACCTCTTGTGCCAAATTTCCAATTCTGATAACGTTTGACTACCATAATTGAATAATGCAATGTTCCTAGTATCTTAGAGCTCAAATGCAAATAGTCTACCTAAAATTTCTCCTCTTGCTATCCTCTTGAATCCCTAATGTGGATCATCTAAAATGCTCCATTCTTTGTGAATGTGACCTGCAATCATTTATCAACAACTCGATCTACATTGATAAGATTTTAGTGATAGTTGGCACATAAAATACCTTGTTCAATAGGTTCATATTACCATATGAATTCTTCACATTGTCTATGTTCTCTAGTGGATGCCTTGTATCATTGCCTATTCGGACTTCATGTCTATTCCTTGGGTCTTCCAAGTCTACGAGTAGAGTTACATTCCCTACTACATGATTTGAGCAACTTGAGTCTATATAGAATACATGTTCATCTACTTTACCTTCCTTCATGGTCATGTTCATTACAAGTAATGAATCCTCTTGAGTTTGATCATCTGCATCAGTTTATCTTTCCTCTGTATCCTCCTTGATAATTATTGTTTTTGTAGGAGTTGTTATAGCCATTGCTGTTGTTGAATCTACCTGGTAAGCTTCTATAGCCTCCCATATTGTAAATTTTTTCTCTTTGAATTTCTAGGATTCCTGAAACAATTCTTAGTAATGTGATTACTCAAGCCCCATATGGCACATGGAGAGGTGCTTTTTGTTCTCCCCCTGCCTTGTCTTCCTCCTTTGCCTCTTCCCCTTGAGCCTCTACCTCTACCTGCAAAGTTTTCTTGAAAGGTATTACCTTTGTCATTAGACTTTTTACAATTTCCTTTGCTATCTTTATTCTTGTTCTTATATGTATATAGGGTAGAGGATTGATTACCTTTTGTGTTATCTCCATTCTTCATAAGCTTTGCCTCCTATGTTAGCAATTTTCCCATGAGGGTGTTGAAATCAAGAACCTGCATGTCCATGTAGAGGTCCATGACTGTGATGAAAGCTTCCCATTTGTCATCTGCTATTATTCCATTGATCACCTGCCTCACTATCTACTCTTCATCAATGATCTCTCCAATGCTTCCAATTTGTTATGCTATGTAGTTTATTTTGGTGACAAAATCAGTCACACTTTGCTTGGACATGTTCTTGAGTGTGGTGAACTCCATCATGGTTAAAATTTTCTTGCCTTGGTACTTGATGAGGAGAATGCTTCAAGCACATTCCAAGTCTCTTGTGAAGTCTTGCCATTCCTGATGTGTGGAAGTAAAAAATTAGAGATTGATTTATGAATATATGACTTGGCTAGAGCATCCTTTGAGCTCCATGGGTTAAGCTCTCTTGTTCTTCTTGAATTGGTTTTCCTTTGCGTTTTAGAATCGCCATAATCTCATCTCTAGATACGTAAGCATAGAGGTCTCTCCCTTAAAGATATGGCTTCCATTCTATATGACGAAGCTGAGTAGTTACTTTGATTAACCCGTGAGTAAAACTATGTCTCTTGATATTCAGAATCTGAGATTGAATTTGATTTCTCCCTCACCTAAAAGTGATCCTACACATTAGGGATGATTTGAATTTATTACTCTAGCACATGAGTCATGGGTTCAGCTCCCTAACTTCACAAGATTCCTTATTTATTTTGCTTTTACATTTATCCACAGTAGCTATGCTAAAAATGACTAGCATAGGTTCACATATAGTTCCTCCTTGTGAAGATATATAGTGGATGTGGAGTCCATGACTTTAGCAGTGCGCTATGATATTTATGATTATTATCTTAGTTAAGGCTTGTGAGTAAGATGTTTATGTATAGGTTTATGACATTTACGTACAAGTTTATGATTATAATATTTATGATGACTATGTAAATTCAAATAAGGTTTATGACTTAACCAAAAGTTATCATATTTATGATTATGATGCTTGGTTAAGGCTTGTGAGTAAGATGTTTATGTATAGGTTTATGACATTTACGTGCAAGTGTATGATTATGATGACTGTAAATTCAGATAAGGTTTATGACTATGATGTCTCTACATAGGTTTGTACACATATTTAGGATTATGATATTTAGTTAAGGTTAATGATTACGATGTTTAGGTACAAGTTCTTGCAAACATTTATGATTATGATATTTATGTACACATTTGTGCAGAGGTTAATGGTTATGATATTTATGTAAATGTTTATGATTATGATGTTTATGTATAGGTTTATGAAGGTTCATATTGTAGAGGCCTATGCATGCACAAGACTATGTTAGTTCCCAAAGGCTTGGGAATATCTTTATTTACTATTCACTTCTAGTTGGTATAGTTACATCCATACTCACAAAAATTCTATAGATTTTAAATAAGAAATGTTTACTTTGATTTGTGCATTTTTGATAATCCTATGGAGTTACTATGCATAAACACACATTCAAGAATTTTTTTAATAGTTTTAGATTCATATAATGAACACTATACTGAAAAACGTGACATCTACCCACATGCATGGATATGTGTATTGCAACACCCACAATGTATACTACTGTTGGTATATTGTTGGGGGATTGTGTAGTAATAAGGGGCTTTAGTATTTGTAGAAGAAGAGTAGAGAAGAAGAGAAATACAACCTACATCGAAAGTCTTTATCTCTTGATTAAAATAAAAGATTACAATAGCTTGTATGTCTAGAATAAGAAAAAATACATCGCTGCATGTTGAACCTTTTAGGAAAGAGCAATATGCACAAGTAGAAAAAGTACCACATTTACTTTTGTAGTCAACCTCTATGAATTTTCCTCCCTTTTCGAGTAGCTTGCCCTTTTCCCCACTCACTCTTAAACCTCTAATAAGGTTGAAGTCCTCCTCACTTTGATTGTCAACCTGCAACACCTTCTTGATAGTACTATGTCACACTTTTGTTGTTCTCTTCCTCAACAACCTTTTTCTGCACACACAAGAGAGCATTCAATACGCTCTTCACCACCCTTGGCCCTCTATTTCTTTGCACTCTCTTTTCACACCTCTCTCTCTCTCTCCACACTTAGTTCTTTTCACACTCTACCTAATTTTGTGTCTAGGTATGTCTCTTGATCTCATTGTGTAGTGTCATCTTAGTTTCTTTCTTGCTTAGTCTATGCTTCTTCGAGGAATACTCCTTTTCAACTCCTTTTCATATGATGTTTTTTCACTTGACATGAATTTCCTTCACATGTGTATCCAAGATCTTTGTCTTGGATGTGGAAGACACTTCCCCACTCTTTGGTGCATGCAAAAAATGAGCGCATAAGGGAGTATTTTTTTATCCCTTCCAAACACTTCAAAAACCTTAGAATCCTTTCAAAAATACCCATTGCACATTGTCTTTGTTTTCTTGGGCAAGAAAAGTTTGAGCATACCCATTGTGCACTTCTTATGTATCTAAGGTTTTACAACTCCGCGTCCACCTATGCACCAAGTGTGCACCACTTTATCAAGTCAGCACTAGGATAGTCTCAAAGGATTCCCACCACCTAATGGGCTCTCTATGTAGAGAGCAACAGAAAAATCATCAACACAATAGCCATTCTTAGACATGTCCTCTAGAGAAGCTTAAAAAGACTGTTGGAACCATTGAGCAGAGAAGAGAAGGGAAACTCTACAAAAGAACTTAAAAAATGGTCCACATTAGAAATTGATCGTATTTTAGTCTATGTAGCCAAGATGGATGAGAAGCATATGATGGTAAATTGATGGAAAAGAAGAAGAGGGGAGAGGAACACGTGGATTAGACTATGGGAGGAGGGGTAGGAGTGAATAAGAAAGGGGTTTAGAGGATTAGAGGGGTCGACAACATGAGAAAAATGAAAACAAAAAAGATAAGAGACATGGGATGCATGTGAAAAATGTGAAACATGTGGGAAAATAAAAAGGAATGCACCACATGAATCACATGCTGATTAAAAATGACATATTTAATGTGGACAAAAAGGGGGATGGTTCAATAAAAGAAGTAAAAGGGCTAGGATGTTGGTGGAACTAATGATGAAACTCAACAAAGAGTCTTGAGAAACATAAATATTGTTCCAAGATAGGAGAAAATAGCCATAGGAAACACAAGCTATCATCACAAATGGAAAATGAGAAAACAACACAAAGCATAAGATAACTTTTTAGATTATTGTAGGTTGTGTGGGGGGGGGGAGACTAAAGCACTAAAAAAAACATAAGACAAATTATGAGGCTATGGTAGGTGGTGGGGGGAGGGTAAAAGCATATGATAAATTTGTAGACTATGGTAGTTATGAGCCCATCAAAGTCATGTTAGTCAAAGTAAATATGGTCAATGTAAAAATAGTTAAAGTAAAAGTAGTCAAAATCAAGATGGTCAAAGTCAAAGTGGTCAAAGTCAAGTTGCTCAAGGTGCATAGGTAGTGCACAATCAATTTATGCACAATGGTTATGGTTTGCAAAAAGTTGGATGTAGGTTGCATGTGGTCTTTCTGTATGGTTTTCAAGGATTTTAAAGTGTTTGGAAGGTTCAAGTGAACCCTTGTGTATGTACACATCTTGGAGAATTGAAGGACAAAAGTCAAGGCAATTGAAGAAGAAGGGGTATGCAAAAAATGAAAGTATGGTCCCCCATTGAAAATTTTGTTTTAGTCCTAAAGTCACTACAAGACCAAATAGGGAGTCATTGGCTGTGCACATTTTGACACATTCTCGGGACATCAAAGTGAGCACCAAGATACACTATCAGTTGGGAGAGGTGTGCATGAGGGAATTGACACACAAAGCAAGAGCATGCATTATTCTTGGAGTTAGACTAAGCAAGAGAGGGCATAATCTACACTAGGTGAGAAGAGCAAGAGACATTGAACCAGTGCACGATGTAGAGAACCAAGTGTGAGATAAAGTATGCAAGAAGGGTGATCTAGTGTGTGCAAAGAAGGTGTGCAGAGAACTAGTAAGCAAAGCAGGCAAGGTGGCATAATGACCATTGAAGAGGTGTGTGTCTCGATAGAAAGTGTTCCTCTCCCTCCTACCCTATTGGAATCTTGAGTGCAAGGTGTGCACAAGAGCAAGCTCCCGGAGAAGGTGGAGGACTGGCACAGAGAAGGTTGGTGGCATAAAAAGATCTAGGTATCCTGTAACCTTGCATGTGTGTGTGTGTGTCCTCATTGGGATTAAACGATCTATATAGAGATCACTTGGTCTTGTTTGGACACCATTATTGTATTTTTCCTAATAAAATCAATTTACAAAAGCTTTCGATATCTATGTTCCATTTCTTCTCTTCTTCCTTCTTCTACAAACACTCAATTCCATTTCTGCAAAAGAATGCCCGAACAAAATTTGGCACACCTGGTGGGATCACAAGGAGGCTTGAGCATAGGAGAAGCAATATTTTCAAAGTCTATACGAAGTGCAAGGATACCGACAATGCTAGTTTGAGAGGCAATCTTTCTTCTATTTGGATTTCTCTTAGCCTACAAGGAGTATGAGTAGCTCATGATAGCAACATTGTCTCAAACCTTGAGGGGGACTTGTAAAGCAACAAGAAGAAAAGCTATTTGAAGATCAACCTGCCCTTCATCATCAACATCATCAGTAAGGAACATGGCGGCTCACGTAGATCTAGAAACTCTACTCTCAACGTTAAATATCAAATTTCCATCTTTCATGGGATTAGCACAAGAAGACCTACATGAACATATTAGGAAATTTATGGCCTTATGTAAGGCAAGGGGTATGATGGGAAGCAATAATCATTTCACTACATGGGACCTAATGAAGGAAGCATTTAAGACACATGTCCAACAAGGGGACACAACAAAGAACATTGAAGATTTAGAAAATTTATGACTAGAGGTCCTGGGAAGCCATTTCCAGAATTTGTTACCATTTCCAGAATTTGTTACCAGAGCCAAGGCATTGATGGCTAAATTACTAGACCCTCCCGATGACTTCTTCATGAAGGTGTGGCTAGCTAAACCACTTCCAATCTCAACATAGTGTAAAATTAAAGAGTTAGTGTTACCTACAAGAAGGATTGAAGAGTTCATTAGTACAACCACAAGATTGGAGCAGATTAGGCATTAGTATGGGACAAGCTCTTCTAACTTATCATATCCTATAGAACCTAAGGACCCAATAATTCAACTAAGAAGGAAACTTGAGAAATTGAAAAGGAACAAATCCCACAAAGAGGAGAAAAGTGTAGTAACTCAGTTGCAACGAGAAATTGAGGCCTTAAAGCTACAAAAAGAAGAGGAATCCCAAGCAGAAGACTTGGCACAACTTTGACAGGAGTTATAGGAACTCAAGGGAGGTGGCAGTAAAATTTGATTATGGTACACCATGTGTAGGAGACAAGGTCATGTGTTAAGTGAGTGTCCACTTTTAAGCATAATTTGCCAACTATGCAGGAAATCTTGTCATGAGGCTCATGAATGCCAATCAAGAGGGATGCTTGCACAAACATATTGGGCACAAAGAGGAGCCCTACCACCAACTAATGTGATGGTGGATGCAGCTATTCAAGGTAACTCTCACAACCCTTGATC
Source organism: Ceratopteris richardii (assembly GCA_020310875.1). Taxonomy (NCBI): domain Eukaryota; kingdom Viridiplantae; phylum Streptophyta; class Polypodiopsida; order Polypodiales; family Pteridaceae; genus Ceratopteris; species Ceratopteris richardii. The sequence goes on along the minus strand of CM035443.1, from coordinate 15,157,280 downwards.
TACAGATCACTTTGGAAATGGGCCAAGGAGGCCAATCATTTGTTTCCGATGTGGAGAATGTGGTAATTGCCAAAGTAGGTACACTCTACCAGAAAATGTGCCTCCTTGAAAGAACTGCCTATAGGCAAGAGACCATTATACCAATTACTATCCTAAGAACCAAGCATCTACATCTAGACCACACATTCAAATGATCTCTTTGAGCAAAGAAGAAGTTGCAAAAGAAGTCAATGTGCCATCACCATCTATGAGAGTAGTGAAATTAGAAGAAATTGACTCCTTTGTAATGCAGACAAGAAGCAAAGGGAAGGCTCAATTAGACATAGGTCAAGAGTCAAGTAGTAATGGAATGAACAGGGAGAATGCGGAAAAGGAGGAAGAAGCTACTACAATTGAAGATAAAAGACAATGAGAAGAGGTTGTAGTTGTTAGTGATGAAATTGGGCATGCATTCAACAGGGCTCATGAGGAGTTTGATAAGTCAAATAGAGCCCATGCTTTTAACGAATTGGAAGGTTCAAGACTATGCACATCCATGAAAAAGGAGGTTAGTATTTTGGATTTAATAAAGATGGACGTGAAATTCAAGTTAGAGCTCTTGCAGATAACTCTTGAGGCTTCCACAAACACTTTAGTGGCAAAGATTGTTGCTATGCATAATGATAGAATTGTAGGGGAAGCCCCACTCATAGATTATAAGAGCCCTCGGATAGCAGTCACTATTAGAAGAAAAGTTTCAAGGCATTATTATAGATGGTGATTATGGCATTAACTTGATGCCTGAACATACCATGAAAAAGATTGTACTACAACCTTCAAGATCTACCAACTTCCCTGTAATATTGGTAGCCCAAATCTTAGTAAGGCCTATGAGAGTTGTCGTTGGGGTCCTATTCAAGATAGAAGGTACCAACTTTAACTTGGATTTTGTTGTCTTAACGCTGCCACAAGTAGATGGAAGTTTCCCCATGTTGATTGGGAGACCTTGGTCAACGCATGCCAATGTGTTGCATGATTAGGGTAAGGACAAAATGTACTCATCTTCTTGCTATAGAATTTTCCCAAACAACTCAAGTAGAGAGGAAGTCTATGAAGGAAAAGAGGGGATGATTTAGGTTGCACATTTGAGTGAACTAGTCACATCTAGAAAAGAGAAAAGAAAAGACATATCCTTAAGTACGAGATTGATGATTCTGCTTCAAATCCTATATCAATGGCCACTTTTTATGGATAATGCTATGGATATCATCTTTTATGATTACTTTAAGGGCAATAAGTGCAGGACTTTATGAGGATGTTTAAGGAGTACCTACAAGTGTTTGGAAACACATGATTCCATTGGCTGAAGAAGCTGAAAAGGTAAGGTGGAAATGTTATAATTTAAATCCAAAATTTGCAAAAATGGAGATACAAAAGATGAAGTATGCTGGAAAGATTATTTCAAGGAAGTTTTTAGGATGGCCTAATCAAAAGGTGAATGTACCTAAAAGGAAGATGGTTCAAATATA
>CM035443.1:15125772-15148272 GCA_020310875.1 Ceratopteris richardii | reverse complement strand
CAGTACTCCATGTTTGAGAATCCTGAATCGTTCTGCATCTGCTGTCCTACTTGATTATCTGTACCTGTTCGGTAAAGATTAAGTCACTGTTATTGTTTCTATTGTTACAGTAGTTTGTGTTCGGGATAGTGCTTGATTAACCAGTAGTTTGTGTTCGGGATAGTGCTTGAGTTAATCAAGTAATTGTGCATTACGGTACTGACTAGTTCTTGCGCTGTACGCTGAAGAGAGTATTAGCTAGTGTGTGTTCGGTAAACTTTGGAAGAGTTTGATTGCGTACCGTAAGATTGTAAGTGTAATAGATTCTTGATAGAGTGCTTGAGCATTAGTATATTGTTGTGTGTGAAGTGGCTAGTTTGGGAAACCAAGCATAGGGCCTCTGTTTAACAGACCCCTTCCACTCCCAAGAACCCAATAATTGTTTAAACGCGTCTCTGACGGTTAGTTTCACGTTTAACATATATCTGTGTGTGTGTATATACATATATACACACACACACACACACACATATATATATATATATATATATATATATATATATATATATATATATATATATATATATATATATATATATATATATATATATATATATATATATATATATATATATATATATGTGCGTGTGTGTGTATATGTATGTATATAAGTTGAGTTTTCCTAGTCTATGGGCCAAGTGAGAATAAAATTTCTCTAATCGACTGAGAATTATAAGCCCCTACCCTAGATGTTAGGCATAATAGATGTGAAGGAGGAGGTCAAGCTTCAGATCCCGTTTGTGATGTGGGCTTTTATTCGTTGACCGTCTGTTCAGAGCCTTTTAGAAGCATCCTAAAGGAGTCGACATGAACTATTTTCAGTACATTGGGCATATGGCAGACTTAATACTAGCAGACTTACTCAACTAGCATAAGCGGCAAGCATATGTGCATTTTCATAGAATGGAGCCTTTAGAGTTGTGTTATATATAGGTACAGCTTTTGGGTGGCGTTAGGATAGTATTCACTACCCTATTTTTAAGTGATTTTGCCTAGCATATAGGTAAAATCAATAGGAACGTTTTCAAAGGGATTGTGCAAGCTAAGACCTTAATATAGTGGTTAAATCTAGTAAAAAAGGAGGAAGACGGGTTCAAGTCCTATAAATTCTATAGAAGTGTATGTTGCATCCAACGCATTAGAGCCATCTACAAGCATCCAACTTGAGTCAACTCAAGTTAAGTCAAATAGGAAAGAACTCGTATTAGAATTGCTAATAGGGAATCTGCGACAACTATTAAAACTTGAAGACGAGTTCATGTTTTCTTAGATTTGGATTCATAGCTTGGAGAACTATAAAAGATGTTTTATAAGTGAACTATCCCTCTTCTTTGTGGTGTTGGCATAGAATCTATTTCAAATCCTAATGGATCCTTTCTTGCCAATATAGGATATTATTGTAGATAAACTAGTTCAAAGTACAATTGGCTTTTAGTGGTGTAGATGAACTTAAATGCAATGCAATTAACCTTAACATATGCAAGCGTATAAAAACCTACATCCTGAAACCTATGGAGCTCACAAAAGAGCACTTGGAGTTTAGCCCACACAAACACAAAAAGGATAAGAAACACGTGAGTAGAGGATATAAAACACTTATCATAAGTCAACGTGTGTTTGGGACACTATGAGAACACCATGAAAGCTGCAAATGAAGAATAAGATGACAACAATGACCCCAACAAGCAAGATGCACAAAACTTCACTCTATTTCATTCAAAAACTGAGTTACAATTAGTATTTTTATTCTTAATACTTATGAACACGACCCATTCCACCGTGGCTTTGGCCAAAGGACTAAAAGCTTAAGTTCTAGAGCATGTTTGAACGTCAAATTCAACTCTACGTATACTAGAAAGATTACATTGTTGTACATATGAGCTCCGTTGGCTCAAGGACTCCTTGGCCTTTATAGAAATGGAGTATGTATACATTAAAACGTCTTGTGCTAGTGAGAAATACATATATTAGTCATGATAACCTCTTTTTCTCCATAATCCTTTAAGTGATGTTTCTATCTTCTTAGAAAAATCTAGGTATCTTTTTTTTTTTTTTCTAACACTATCTTTAGCTCCTCTAGTATTGTTGAACGTATCTCTCAGTTAACATTAAAACTCCTCACTATCTTTTAGAGATATTGAATTTGGAGCTTAAGTTCTTCTATTTTTTTATTCAATTCCTTCTTTTCCCTTTGCTCCTTGAAGATCAGCCTTTAGGTCCATCAAAGTAGTAGAAGCCTTCATTAAATCATGAAACACTCTTTTCATTTATGTTCCACTTGTTCAGCCTTATACGTCTCATCCTCTTCCTTAATTACTCGGTTTTTTTCTAGACGATCCTCTTGTTGCATGGAAATGGGAACTATTTCTTGTTATTCAACTTATTCTTCTTCTAGTTGTGTTATTGTAAACTATGGTTCTATTTCCATAGGTGCACGTTTTTCCGCTGCTATCTCTATCGAGGTCATTGTGAGATGCCCTTCAATATCTTCTCGTGTTGAAATACATACAGCTGTATGTTTAGGAGATCCACTCATTGGACGATATGATGATGGAGATGGATGATGAAATGATGATATCTAAAACTAAGATAATGCCAAAAAGAAACGGAAAGGAAATGCAATGTGAGAATTCATAGATGATGATACAGACTGAAGGTAAGAAAATGGATGACGGCTGAATTTGTGGTTCAATACAGCAAATGGACGAGATGGGTAAGAAAATGGAGATGAAAAAGCAAGTAGAGACTATGATGTGAGTAACGTGTACAAGTGCGTCTAGGATGACCCGGTGATAGGAATGATGTTGGAGTGGGTGCTTGAGGGTGCGTTTTTTTTTTTTTTGTAGTGTGGTCATGAGCAATGTGGCAATACCTACAACCAACGATATCGTGGCACTTGAGTCAAGGACTTGTGATATCTCCATGGGAATGGGTGTTTATAGGGCCAAAGTGGATGCACATGGTTTGTGGCCACCAAACATAAGTTTCAAATGGATATGATAACCGCGCTTGTGGTTTTCGGATTACTAATGGGTAGAGTGGGAATGGACGAAAACCTATAGTGGTTATAGCATGCGATGGAAATGAATGTAGTCTAATACTATTGTGGTTGTATTTGTGATGTCTTCATCCTCTTGGATGTCATAAATAATTTAAGATACATGTATGGGAACTTGTAACTATACCACAATAGTATGTGAGATGTTTCTCTTCTTCTTAATTGGATTTCGGATCTTTTTTCTCTTCAACTTCACATACTTGGGTGGATCTAGATCTACCTTTTTGTACTTGGCATACTAATCTCTTGGCACTATCCGTACCCATGGTTAACTTCAGTTCTTCTTATTCTTTATACATAGACACACCGTTAGCAAGGCTTTTTTGTGTCTCTTTCGTGTTCTTCTCTCTAGCCACTATCATTTTTGGTATGGTAGAGGTAGTTAGTTGCATATGAGCCTCTACATCTCTAGGTCTTTAGGCAATATGCGTACATTCTAATCCAATTGTTTCTTGGTTCTCGTCCCCCTTTGAATATACTTTATGGGGATTGGTTAAAACTACAAATTGGGATCCCCTCGTTCTTCCCAAGTCTCTTGATTCAACACTCATGGATGATTTGGGTGTGGTTTTGAGTGGAGTGGCATCTCTTACAGGTTTGATGAGCTCTTGGAGTTCTTTGACCATGTATTCATAGGACAAAGGAACACTTCTGCTTAATGCCCTACAGATGATCCTAGTGACTACTCGAGTGCCATATAATACTCTAATGAGCCTCCATTTTTCTTTTATGAAGGGAAATATGCTTTATGGGTCCCATGTATCCTACATTCTTTCCAAGGCAAGATAATTATTTGCAAGTTGCCAATAACTATGCAAAAAAAACGCTGAAGCTATTACTTCTTCAGATTCAAAAGCCCAAAGAGTTTTTGATTTGTTGTACAACATCATTTTTTTTCAAGTATGGTTGTCCACTAGAAATTCGCATTGATCAAGGAAAAAACTTTATTAATAAAGTTCTGTATGGATTTGTTTGACAAGAATAGGATTCTCCATAGAACTTCTTGTGTATATTATCCAAAGACCAATGGACAAGTAGAGTCCACAAATAAAGCATTAATAGTTCTTCTAAGGAGAGAATGCATGCTAAAGCCCGTTACCTACGGTAGTTCTTATCTAGGCACACTATGCGCATACAGGTTACCATGCAGGATGTCATAAGCTACATTGGCTACTCTATGGAGTAATTGGTGTCGAGCCCTTTGCGTTTTTGCATGTCTCTCCTTAGACAAAATTTGTTTAGAGGAAATGGATCATATTATCTTTACTAGAACTTTAGCACTCATCAAATTGGAAGAGGTTTGGCTAGATTGAACAAAATAGTTGGAGGAGAGAGAGGACAAAACAAGGGAAGCCGGTGATAAAAAATAATGGTAGAATAAATTGTAGACTGGTATGCTTGTTCTCTTGCATAGACCCATATTACACATAAAGTTGTGAGGCAAGACACTTTTTCATTAGGAAGGATTGTACAAAACTAGAGAAATTCTCTAGACGAGTGGAATGCAATTAGAGACTTTGGCTAGCAAAGCATTACCCCTAGTGAATATTTCCAAGCTCAAGGCATATTGTCATCAGCAAAGTTGAAGCTGCTTTTGTCACTTGGCATTCTGCACAATCTTATTAGATTGTACATAGATCTCCTCATACTCTCTTTTTAAAATTTTTGTTCTTGTGAACTAATATTATTCATTTTCTTTGAATCTTTATGTAATCTTGATGCCACTTTATAGCCAAAGGCATGTAAAGATTTACTAAAAATTATTAGGATTTTTGTTAGGAGGCTTTTAGGATTTTTAGATTGTTTGGGAAAAATTTTGGATTATCTGTTCCTTTTCAATGCACTTTCTCTTATAAATGTACATACGGAAATGAAACTTATCTCGTGTTTTTGAGTGAGAAAATGTACCTTGAGCACATGTCCTATTTTGAAGTTTTGTTGAGGAGTTTTTCCTATATTGCATTTTTTATTTCTTTTCTTTTTTTCTCATATTTTAAGTTATTTTTTGTAAAGGAGATCCCCATCAGCTTTACCAAAAAAAGGCAATCCTTCACCTATAATCGGCATTTATCTTTCTTTCTCTCTCTCTCACTCTCTCTCTCTCTCCCTCTCTCTCTCTCTTTGTTTCTCTCCTTCTCTCTCTGTCTCTCTTTCTCTCTCTCTCTCTCTCTCTCTCTCTCTCTCTCTCTCTATCTTCCCCTCTCTCTCTCTCTCTGTCTTCCTCTCTCTCTCTCTCTCTCTCTCTCTGTCTCTCTGTCTCTCTCTCTCTCTCTCTCTCTCTCTCTCTCTCTCTCTCTCTCTCTCTCTCTCTCTGACTCTCTCTCTCTCTCTCTCTCTCGCTCTCTCTCTCTCTCTCTCTCTCTCTCTGCCTTCGACAACCTACCTCTTGGGGGATTCTTTTACAGAAAGGGACTGGAGTGTTTGTAGGAGAAGGAAGAAGAGAAAAAATGGAACATAGACATTAGAAGCATCTGTATATTGATTACCAATAGGTAAAACACAATAATGATGTCCAAAAAAGACCAACTGATCTCTGTGCAAGGTGTTTAATCCCAATGATGACACACACAAGGTTACAAGATACCCAAATTTCTTTATGCCACTGACCTTATCTGCACTAGAACTCCATCTTCTCTAGGAGCTTGCTCTTGTACACCTCTTCAATGGTCCTTGTGCCACCTTGCTTGCTTTGCTTATTTGTTCTCTATACACCTGCTTTGCACACACCCGATCATCTTGTTTCTCACACTTGCTTCTCTACATCATGTACTGGTTCAATGTCTCTTGCTCTTCTCACATGTGTAGACTATGCTCTCTTTTGCTTAGTCTAACTCCAAGAATAATGCATGTTCTTGCCTTGTGTGTCGATTCACTCCTGTATGTTTCTCCTAACTAATAATGTATCTTGGTGCTCACTTTGATGTCCCAAGAATGTCTCAAAATGTGTACAACCAACGACTCCCTATTCTATCTTCATACCACTTCTTCTTCAATTTCCTTCACTTTTTTCCTTCAATGAAGATTTGTACATAAGGGAGGGTTCACCCCAACCTTCCAAACACTTTAAAATCATTGAAAACCTCATAGAAAGACCACCTGCAACCTGCATCCAACTTTCTGCAAACCACAACCATTGTGCATAAATTGATTGTGCACTACTTGTGCACCTTGACCAAATTGGCTTTGACCACTTTTACTTCGACCATCTTGACTTTAGTTAGTTTGACTTTAACCATTTTGACTTTGAAAAATGACTTTGATGTGGTCAACAGTTGCCCACCACCTAATGGGTTCTTTGTCATAGAGAGCTAACATCCAAATCATGAGGGGAGATGTCATCTTGATACCTGTTTTGTATAACCTTCAAAATGATATATGAGTAGCTACCAAGTCCACCAAAAGTAGGAAAGAAGAGTCACAAAGGACTGAGCAAAATTGGATATCATCTCATTGAAGAAGCATAGTTGGGGAATGGAGGTTAGGAAGAAAGGTTAGGGAGGGCTAAAGGGCTGTGAGGGATATCTTAAGGTGGGGTAATGGTGGGGCTGGGTAGAAGGATAAAGGGAGGGGCAAGGAGCAGGATTACGGGCTCTATAGAGTGAAAATATGCTAATAATCAAAGCTTATAGAGATTTCATACGAAAAAATGTGAACATGTGGTCAAATAATGATGGAACAGCCCATATGGACCATGTGAAAAATAATAAACACATGTTAAATGTGCACAAAACACATGGGTTTAGACCAAAAGGAGAAGAAACGACTAGCTTTTCACAAAACTAATGCAAACATTGAGTCCACTAGTGTCACAAAACATGAAAATGACTCCAAATTTGAAAAAAATGGCCATTTGAGGTGCAATCTAGAGCCAAAAACATTTTTCCAATAAAAATTAAAAAAATAGATTTAACCACCATAGAATAAATTTTATCCTATGGTGGGGGGGCAAGGGAGAGAGAGAGGAAGAGATTAGAGAGAGAGAGAGAGGAGGAGGGAGAGGCTAGAGAGAGGGTAGAGAGAGATTAGAGAGAGGGTAGAGGGAGGTAGAGAGAGCTAAAGGGAAATAGAGAGATATAGAGAGAGAAGATAGAGAGAGATAGAGAGAAGATAGGGAGAGGTATAGAGAGGAACTGAGAGGTAGAGAGAGAATTTAGAGAGAGGAAAAGAGAGAAGGTTTTTTTGAAAAAAAAAGCTAGGGGTCTCTTTTTTTCAATATATAGAAAATAGACAAAAAATCCAAAAAATCCAAAAAAATTAGGACAATTTCCCACAAAATACCTAAATTTCTAAACTAGTTTTCCCACTCAAAACCATAGAGAACTTCCTTTTTTCTTAAATTTTATGAAGAAAATGAAATTTCCAAAAAAAATATTTAAAAAATGTAAAATAATTCTTTAAACATTTGTAAAACTTTCCAATAATGTGTTCATGCAAAGGGCTATGAAAAAGCTTCTAGGTTGCATAAAAAGGCAAAGAATAAGCATGAAAATGAATGAAAATAATAATATTTAAGAAAAAAATGGTACGAGAAGGCTATATACAACGTGGACAAATTTTGCAAGTTCGAGGCGATCCAAATAGCTTTAGTTGTGCTAGTGATAGGCCTTCTGCTTGGATATGATGGGAAATGGAAGCTTTTTGACGTCCATAGTCTCTAACTATATCGCACTTCATTTGAACCATCTTTCTTTTAGGCACATTGACGTTTTGAAATAATCTTTGCAGCATACTTCATCTTTTGTATCTCCATTTTAGCGAATTTTGGATTTAAATTATAACACTTCCATCTTACCTTTTTAGCTTATTCAGCCAATGGAATCGTGTGTTCCCAAAGACCTACAGTACTCTTTCTACATCCTCGTAAAGCCTCACACTTATTGCCATAAAAGTAATCATAACAAATGATATCCATTCCATTATCCAATAAAAGTGGCCATTGACATAGGATTTGAAGCAGCATCATCAATCTCATTGTGAAGGATATGTCTTTTGTTTTCTCTTTTCTAGATGTGATTAGTTCACTCAAATGAGGGACCTGAATCATCCCCTCTTTTCCTTCATAGAATTCCTCTCTACTTGAGTTGTTTGGAAAAATTTTGTAGCAGGAAGATAAGTCTTCTCCAAGTAGCCAAGACAACATGTTTTCTTCTTCACATAAGTCTTCCTCTGGGTTGTCCAAAAATCTCTTTCTATACAAATACCAATTGTGTGCATTATGTTGGTATGTCTTTGGTTGTCTGGTCCTTCTTCTAAAAATATTTGTTGCAACTTTTTCACCTCCTGCTTTACCCACATTGAGTCCTTACCCTAATCATGCAGCACATTGGCATGCCTTAACCAAGGTCTCCCAATCAACATGGGGAAACTTCCATCTACCTATGGCAGAATTAAGACAACAAAATCCAAGTTAAACATGGTACCTTCTATCTTGATTGGGACCCTAGAGACCACTCCCATAGGCCCTACTATGCTTTGGGCTACCAATGTTACAAGGCAGTTGGTAGATCTTGAACGTTGTAGTCCAATCTTTTTCATGGTATGCTTAGGCATCAAGTTAATGCCAGAATCACCATCTATAATAACGCCTTGAAACTTGTTTTCTAATAGTGACTGCTAGCCAAGGTCTCTTATAGCCTGTGAGTGGGGCTTCCCCTATAATTCTATCATTATGCACAACAGCAGTTTTTTCCACGAAAGTGGTTGTGGAAGCCTCGATAGTTATCTACAAGAGCTATGACTTGAATTTCACATCCATCTTTATTAAATTCAAAATACTAACCTCCTTTTTCATGGATTTGAGTAGTCTTGAAGCTTCTGATTCCTTAAGAGCATGGGCTCTATTTGACTTATCAAACTGTTCATGAGCCCTCCTGAATGCATGCCCAATTTCATCACTAACACCTGCAACCTCTTCTTTTTGTCTTGTATCTTCAATTGTAGTAGCTTTTTCCTCCTTTCCCCATTCTACTTATTCATTCCATTAGTACTTGACTCTTGACCTATGTCTAATTGAGCCTTCCCTTTACTTCTTGTCTGCATTACAAAGGAATCAATTTCTTCTAATTGCACTACTTTCATAGATGGTGATGGCACATTGACTTCTTCTGCAACTTCTTCTTTGCTTAGAGAGATCATTTGAATGTGTGGCCCACATGTAGATGCTTGGTTCTTAGGATAGAAATTGGTATAATGGTCTCTCGCCTCTGGGCAGTTCTTGCAAGAGGAGCATTTTCTGGTAGAGTGCACCAACTTTGGTAATTCCCACATTCTCCACATCCGAAACAAATGATTTGCCTCCTTGGCCGATTTCCAAAGTGATCCGTAGATCGAGGGTTGTGAGAGTTACCTTAAATAGGTGCATCCACCATCACATTAGTTGGTGGTAGGGCTCCTGCTTTTGCCTAATGTGTTTGTGCAAGCATTCCTCTTGACTGTCATTCCTTAGCCTCATGAAGAGATTTCTTGCATAGTTAGAAAGTTACACTTGAAAGTGGACACTCACTTAACACATGAATCTGTCTTCTACACATGGTGCTCTATAGTCCTATTTCGATGCCAATTCTTCGGAGTCCCTCTAACTCCTGTCAAAGTTGTGCCAACTCTTCTACTTGGGATTCCTCTTCTTTTTGTAGATTTAAGCCTCAATTTTTGGTCGCAATTGAGTTACTACACTTTCCTCCTCTTTGTGGGGTTGGTTCTTTTTCAATTTCTCAAGTTTCATTCTTAGCTGAATTATTGGGTTCTCAGGCTCTATAGGATATTATAAATTAGAAGAGCTTGTCCCATACTGATGCTTAATCAAAGGGCAAGTGATAAAATGTTTATTTAGTTGTATCCACTTTGGATTAGCAATGCTTGTCTCTTATGTGGACTACTACTTGAAGCATGCTACTCTAAGTCTCTTCAAAAGAGTATGTATGAAAGACCTCGTAGACATCTATCTCATGAACATGTCTTTTGGAAGGAAATTGACCAATAAGTTCAATGATAATAGAATGCAATCCGCTAAAAGTAGCCATGGGATGCAAAAATGCCACTCATTAGTATGAAATGGATCTTGATCATTCACAATATACGTTATTAAAATGAGTTATTATGTATGTAGCCTTCATTGGTGAAGTGTTGATCTATGATTTATCAAACTCACATGCACTACACTTGTGTATCATGTGTCGCTTTGATATGTTGGGTAGTCCAAGTACACTTCGATCTCTACTAATTTGTTTAAGGGCTCTTTCTCCAATGCTAGCTAGCCTCTTATGATGAACGTCCAATTCTGATAGGTTTTGAGTACCATAGTTAAACAAGGCAATGTTCTTAGTGTCTTGGAGTTCAAAAGTGAACAACATACATGTCTTATATTGCTTTTCTATCTTCTAGAATCTCTAATATGGGTCCTCAACATATGCTCCATCCTCTCCAAATCTCACTTGCAAACCTTTCCCATATAATCTAACCTACATTGATAAGGTTCTTTTTTATGGTAGGCACATAAAGTACTCTAGTTAGTAAGTTTATGTTACCATTAGATGTCTTCACATTACTTATCTTCTCACTAGATGTCTTATTTCATTTTTTACTTGGACTTAAAGGTTTTCATTTTGGATCTTCTGAGACTAAGATTAGAGCCACATGATTTGAGCATCCGAAATCTATGAAGAACACATTCTCATTAGAATTAACTTCCTTCATTTTCATATTCATGAGTAGAAGTGAATCCACTTGAGCTTCATCATCTATATAATTGTTTTAGTCTCTCCCTCCTTTTGATCCTTCTTGATAGTCGTTGCATGAATGTTTATTATATCCATAAAAGTTATTGAATCTACCTCCTGAGTTTCAATAGCCTCGTCTGTTGTATCCTCTTCCTCTTTGATTTCTTTGGTTCCTAGAACAATTCTCTATAATGTGACTTGATAAACCACATTTATCACAAGGTGATGATCTTTGAGGTTTTCCACCACTTTGATTAGCTCCTTTGCCTCTTTCTCTTGAGCCTCTACTTATATTGGCGAAATTGGTTTGAGAGGTACTTCCTTCATCATTAGATTTCTCACTTTTCCCTTGAACGTATTTTCCTTTATTCTTATCTGTATAGATGACATAGGATCGGTTAACGTTTTGGTTCTCACTATTCCTCATAATATTTTCTTCATGTGTGAAATGTTTCCTGATGAATGTGTTGAAATCAAGTACTTTCATGTCCATGTAGAGGTCCATAGCTTTGGTGAAATCCTCCCATTTATCATCGGTTTTAACCGAAGTCAAGACTTGGCGCACAATTTGCTCCTCATCAATGATCTCTCCAATGCTCCTAGGTTGGTTTGCAATATCCTTCATCCAAAGTTATTCATAATTTTCTTGGTCATCTTATTGAGTGTTGCAAACTCCATCTATAGTTGATTCTTCCTAGATTTGGTGCTTGAGGAGAAGAATGCTTCCAAATCAATCCATCTCTTTTGAGAGGTCTTGTAGCTATTAATATGAGGGATTAGAAAATCATAGATACAGCCAAGAACTTATGAACTTACCAAAGAATCCTCTAGAACCATGCATTCAATGTTTTTGTGCTCCTCTTGTATTGGTTGGCCTTTGCTTTTGACTATTGCCTGCATCATTGAATCTCTATCGATATATCCATATAAGTTACTTCCTTCTAGATATGCATCCATTCTTAGAGACTATGCTAATTACTTACTTCTATCTAGATTTTCATGATGAGGGGAATTCATTACCCATAATGCCTAATCTTTAGCTTAGCTCTAATACCACTATCATAAAGGGTAATAGACTAGTCTACAGAGATAAGATTGTGTTGAAAAGATCATGCTCAACAATAGCAGAAGTAACCTTAGAGACACTTAACAAACTCATTAAGATATCAAAATATGCATTAACCACCTAAGTCCTTTGCATCATCATTCGCTAGCTTTTGTGCCAAAAGAGGTGAGTTTGAAATTCAAGAAACTTGGAAAACTTTCTATTTGTCGAGGAGAAGCTGCCATAAATATGTTTAGTGCTCGTAGCATGTCGAAATTCATCTTAAGAGAATTTTAATAATTTGAATTGAATTGTTAAGCTAACCAAAGCAAGGTATTTCAAGAATTAAGAGTCGCCATGTACTGATCTATATCTAAGAACTGTAGGGGTTCACCCCGAATTTTCAAGATGATGAAGCTCTATAGACATAATCACATATTATCATTATAACTTGAGATTTACACATCCAATGTTGATGAAACTTTGTAGGAACACTCTTAGCGTAAATACCTAAGTTATCTGATTGATCAATTGGCAATTGAGTTCCAGAAAACTACCAAATGACTCTTCGAAGATCATAGAGCTGCACAAGGTACTGTAACTATAGAAAAAAGATGAAAAGTCCATAGAAATGAATAATAGCGTGTATTTATATTTCACATATAATGCAAAGGATTTGTGGAGGAAGTAGCTCACTTGCTCATAGTATAATGTATCATCAAAAGAGCAACTACAATCATTGTATATTGCTCAACTACCCTTTGACTAGAAGTGCCGTGTGTACACCTTTCGATATTGATGATAGTTAGATCTTCTTCCTAAAAGGTAGCCCTCATAACTAGGAAAACAACTTGAATTTTTAATCAGAAGCAAACTTGTAGGTTTTGGCTCCCTTCAACCACGATATTATCTTTGAATCTTGTTTTTACCATTGACTAAGATAAACACAAGGCTTTAATCTTTGGACTCTTCAAAGCACATGTTCATGCCAAAATAAAAGAGAAATCCTATGAGGATTGAACAAGTTCTTAGGCTTGCTCCTGGCGCCAACAAGGTACACTTTATTTGGACTTTCTTTGACCGTGTGCGAGGAAAATAAAAGTTAGGTAATGCAGCAAGCATCATTAGGTACGCAGTCATTGTAGGAGAATGGTTTGGACATGGAAGCAGCGTTACTCATCATCAACAGTCTTATGGAGTTGGAAGAGTTGGAGCCAAGAACACTGTTCATGAGGAGAGTGCACATTAGCTATGTGCTAGAGGAAAGAATGAGTTGGATGAGGGAGAAAGTTCACGAGTCTATAGGAGGAAGCCAAACAAGAATGGAAGGGCAATGTTGTTGCTAGCGATGAATAGCACCATGAGCTAGATCTTGAAAGGGGAAAGCAAGGAAATGATCTTTGTAGGAAACACAAAGCTGCTGTAGACGATGGAACAAGGGATGGAGACAGAGACTGCATATAGCTGAGATGAAACACAAGCTCTACCATAGAAATTGTCGGATAGATTGCCTCAAGTAAACCTGTAAAAGTGGGCACCGCCAATTCGCACTCGCATTGCACAAGAGGCAATGCTCTGATACCACTTGATGATTATGCGGAGCAAGGAGTTTAATGAGCTATGGCGGTGAACTCCAGACAGAGATGCTGTGCAGAGCTTAACGAGATATGGCCATGAATTTAAGTCAGAAGTTGTACGCTTGGATAATAAATTAACGTGCCTATCATTTTCATCGACAATCAATTGTATACATACAAGCATGCATGCCATTAGGTATTGAGTTCAATCATGAGAGTTTTGTGGCGGAGACGGCTAACTGATAGCATTCTTGAGAAAATATGCCTCTCGAAAGGATTTCTAACAAAAGAGATATGGAATCTTGACACTACCGGCTACACACATCTCATTTTTTACCAAATCAGGCAACACATACGCATGCGACTACACGCAAGTTTGTCTCTCTCTCATTTCACACGATCGATTTGCCTGCACAATGCACATGTGTTTAATGACATAGACATACAAATAAACATACACACCAACATATAGACATACATAATGCACACAAAAATACATGTGCACTCACGTTCCAAGCCGCATTTTTTTATGCGCATTCACACATGAATACATACTTGCATACCCATAGTTATAGCAGCTGTGACTCCAACACAACAAGAAATAGGGGGCGTAGCGATGCTACCGAATTGAAAAAAAATGGGAATCGTCGCTTATGCAACGCTAGCATCGCATAAGTGACGGTCTTGTTTTTGGATTTTTTTTTTACGAGCTTTCATCGCATAAGTGATGGTAGGGTTGCTTATGCGATGCTAAAACTGTGTGTTGCAAATAGCATCACTATCTAGTGACATTGGCAAACTTGTTGTGATGTTTAAGTGTCGCATAAGCGACGTCCTATGTTCTAGAGCGTCGCATAAACGATGCTCTGGAATGTTAAAAAAAAATTTTGATTTCTCCCGGCACATTTGTGCTGGGATTTGGACATGAGAGAGCAAGAGAATGAGAGAGAGAGAGAGAGAGATAGAGAGAGAGAGAGAGTGAGAGAGAGAGCAAGGATTTATCGTTGAAGCCAAGTATGCACGCACACGCACACTTACACACACATACATATGCATACACATACACATATACACACATAGACACACTCACATACACATAGACACACACACATATATACACACACATATACACACATACACACATAATGTTGCATACACACACATATACATGCATACACACACATATACATGCACAAAAACATATATGCATACACACATATGCATACATAATGCATACATAATGCATACACACACATATGCATACATAATGCATACACACACATACACATATATGCATATATACATGCATACACATAGAGACATAGACACATACACACACACAGACACATACACACACATAAACACATACACACTCATAGACACACACACACATACACACACACATATACACACACACATACACACATACACACATAATGATGCACACACATGCCCACACACATACACAAACATAGATACACACATACACACACACATAGAGAGACATGCACACACATACACATACATGCATACATATGCATACATATGCATACATAATGCATATGCATATGCATACATACATACTTACATGCATACACACACATATGCATACATAATGCACATGCATACATACTCATACATAATGCATATGCATACATAATGCACATGCATACATAATGCACATGCATACATACACATACATAATGCATACACACACATGTCCATACATAATGCATACACACACATACACACACATATGCATACATACCCATACATAACGCATATGCATACATAATGCACATGCATACATACACATACATAATGCATACACACACATATGCATACATAATGCATACACACACATACACACACATATGCATACATACATGCATACACATACACACACATAGACACATATACACACACATAAACACATACACACTCATATACACACACATACACATAGGCACACACACACATACACACACATGTACACACACATACATACATAGACACATACACACATAATGATGCATACACACACATACATATGCATACACACATACACACACACATACACACATACTCACACATATATCCATACACACACATAGAGAGAGACATACACACACATACACATACATGCATACATAATGCATATGCATATGCATACATACATACTTACATGCATACATAATGCACATGCATACATACACATACATAATGCATACACAAACATATGCATACATAATGCATACACACACATACAAACACAGATGCATACATACATGCATACACATACACACATACACACACATAGACACATACACACACATAAACAAATACACACTGATAGACGCACACACATACACATAGACACACACATATACACACATGCATATACACACACACATATGCACATAAACACATACACACATAATGCTGCATACACACACATATACATGCATACACACACACATACATGCACACAGAAACACACACATACACACACATATATGCATACACACACATAGAGAGACATACACACACATACACATACATGCATACATATGCATACATAATGCATATGCATATGCATACATACATGCTTACATGCATATGCATGCATAATGCACATGCATACATAATGCACATGCATACATACACATACTTAATGCATACACACATATATGCATACATAATGCATACATAATGCATACACACACATACACACACATATGTGCATACATACATGCATACACATACACACATAGACACATACACACACATAGTCACATACACATGCATGAACACATACACACTCGTAGATGCACACACATACACATAGACACACACACACACACATATACACACACACATAAACACATACACACATAATTATGCATACACACACATACACATGCATACACATATACACACACATATGGGCACACATGTACACACACACACATAGAGAGACATACACACACATACACATACATGCATACATATGCATACATACTGCATATGCATATGCATACATATATACTTACATGCCTACACGCACATATGCATACATACACAAACTTAATGCATACACACACATATGCATACATAATGCAGATGCATATGCATACATACAGGCATACACATACACACATACACACACATAGACACATACACATGCATAAACACATACACACTCATAGATGCACACACATACACATAGACACACACACATACACACACACATACACACATAATGATGCATACACACACATACACATGCATACACACATACACACACACATACACGCACACACATACACACACATATACACATACACACACATATATGCATACACACACATATATGCCTACACACACATAGAGACATACACACACATACACATACATGCATACATCTGCATACATAATGCATATGCATATGCATACATACATACTTACATGCATACACACACATATGCATACATAATGCACATGCATACATACACATACTTAATGCATACACACACATATGCATAGATAATGCATATACACACATACACACACATATGCATACATAATGCACATGCATATGCATACATACATTCATACACATACACACATAGACACATACACACACATAGACACATACACACACATAAATACATACACACTCATAGACACATACACACTTACACACACACATCCATACACATTTACACACACATATACAGATGCACACTGACACATATATATAGATACACACCTATATGCACACATAGACACACACACATACACACATAGACACATACACATACACATACACACATAGACACACACGCATACACACATAGACACACACGTGCATACACATACACACAAATATACACACAAACATAGACACACACACTTACACACACACACACATCCACACACATTTACACACACATACACATCCATAGAGACACATATATATAGATACACACACATACGCACATACACACATACATGCATATGCATACATAATGCACATGCATATGCATACATACATGCTTACATGCATACACACACATACACACATATGCACATACACATACACACATAGACACACACACACACATACACACACATATATGCATACACACACACACATAGAGAGACATACACACACATACACATACATGCATACATAATGCATATACATATGCATACATACATACTTACATGCATACACACACACATATGCATACATATGCATACATAATGCACATGCATATGCATAGATACATGCATACACATACAGACACATAGACACATACACACACATACACACACATATGCATACATAATGCACATGCATACACATACACACACATGGACACATACATATACATAGACACATACACACACATATACACAAAGATTTACACATACATACACATGCATACACACATAGACACACACACACATACACACACATGTACACATGCATATGCATACATACATGATTACATGCATACACACATACACACATATCCATATACACACAGATCCGTATACACACATAGAGAGAGACACACACACATACACAAACATGTAAAGAGACATACACACACATACACATACATGCATAGATATGCATACATATGCATACATAATGCATATGCACACATACATAATTACATGCATACACAGACATACACACATATGCATACATACATACTTACATGCATACACAAACATACAAACATATACACACACATGCATACATATGCATACAAATGCATAGACACATATATACAGATACACACGTATATACACATAGGCACACACACACGTAGACACACACACATACACACACATGGACACATACACACATATATATATGCATAGACAAACACATAGTACATACACACATATATATGCATACACACACATAAAGACACATACACACACACATACACATGCATGCATACATATGCATACATAATGCATATGCATACATACACACACATGCATACATTTGCATACATAATGCACATGCATATGCATACATACATGTTTACATGCATACATACACTCACATATACACCATACACATATACACACATACATATGTACATGAATATATATTGATTTCTAACCCACTTTGTTTTATATGTTAGGTATTATGGATCCTAGTAGAGAGAGAAAGATGAAACTCACTCTCATAAAAAGTCTTATGAGAGCAAGAGTTCTGTCTGATACTCTAGGGGACATCATGCATGATTACTCAGAGATGCGTGATGATGAACAGGATTATACGATCTAGATGCTTACCCAGCGATTACAGGAGGGCTTATCTACGGCTTCACATGCACGAAGACAGCTATCTCCTCATAGGTATGTTTTTTTTTTTCATAAACTTTTTTAATGACATTATAACACATATTTTTATTTATTTTTATCTATCTATTTTTAGGACACCTATACCACCTCCAGATCATGATAGCAGAGTAGAGTTGCCTATGAGGACATGCATAGGCACCTTAAGACTACAATGCGATATAGAACCAGAGGGGAACATTGTGTACATAGGTAATGGATTGGAGTTCAAGAGAAGAATGTAGGCATTATGCAACTCTTACCTGCGCTTTGTCCACTTACCGTGGAAGTAAGTATAATTTTTACATATAAATTGAAATAAATATCTTATTTTTTATTTACATGATTTTTTTTATTTTGTAGTGAGCATGATGAGAGGGATAAAAAATACGTACTTAGTTCACTTGAGACAGAGTTTGGGAGAGGATGGTCATATAAGTGGTGTCTAAAAGAGATGCAGACACTTATGGCTCATCGTCGCAATAATGCATGGTACGCACTGCTTTTATGTATATATATGTGGATATGAGTATGTGTGTTTATGTATGTATGTATGTATATGAGAGAGAGAGAGAGAAAAGAGTGAGACTAGAGGTACAAATACACGCATACACACACATATACATCATGCATGCAAATTTACACACATATACACATACATATACATACATACATGCACATTTTTACACACACATACACATGCATGCAGTTACACACATATAATGAATACACATAGACACATACACATACTCACATACACATACACATGCATAATCATATGTACACATACATAGACTCATATAATCATATTTACATGCATATATACATATACACATGCATATACACACACACACAACACATGCATATGCACATATAGATACACATACATACACAACACATGCATACACACAAATAACTAAATAAATAAATATATCCTATTTCAAAAATCCTAATTTGAAAACACTAATTTTGTTATAAGGGTTTTAAAACCCCTAATTTAAAAACTCTAGTTCAACCTTTTAGCCATATGGTTGAAGTATATGTACACATTGCATCTATTCCTCCGACGTCCTACTAGAGAGATGTCTCTCCTCCCAACCTTATGCCTCTATATATAGCTACTCGAATCAACGAGGATCATAATATATATAAAGATATATACACATCATGTAGATACGCATACATAAATATAAAATGGAATAGATATATTATGCATCACACATACATGCCTAAATGCACACATAAATATATATATACATGCATACATATTTACATGTACACATTTACACATACACACATATACATATATACATGTACACATCACATATACATGCCTACATGCACACATAAATATATATATACATGCATACATATTTACATGTACACATTTACACATAGACACATAAACATATGTACATGTACACACTTATAAACACTTGCATATATTACATGAATACATGAATATTTTACATAAATGCATATGCATATATACACATATGCATACTAACACATGTATACATATATCACACACATGCACACACATACATATACATGAAATACATATATATGCATACTAACATATGTATACATATAATACACATGAATACACACACATATGCATACATACATGATAGAAATTTGCTCTTCGAAGATAAAGCTATATATAGAATAATTAGGCATACCCCCGACCTTCATGTTCTAACTGAAAAGAACATGATTTCATCTATCTAGTAGGATTCATCGTTATTCAAGTTAATAAAAAATCTATTATCTTATATCCATTCAGAAGCTTCAAGTTATTGATAGATAACTAGAATAGAATTTACTATCTAATCTGCTCATATGTTTTCATTATTGCCATCATTTTGGTAAGACATCAATATAGTCTCATCTTCATTATCCTTATTGATTTGATTTATTTCTTCTATCGTTAAATCTGTGTTCTCATGAGTCACATCATCTATTGATGGATTAATATCGTTTTCTGGTAATTCCTCTTCCTCATCAGTAGAATCAGCATGTAGAGAATAATCCTCTTCATCAAAAAGATTAGTATCATTATCACGTATAATGATTCTAATTTCTCTTTCAGATGTTGATGTATCAGTATCTGATGCTGAATCATCAAGAGGACTTTCTTTGATCTCTCTAACAATGAACTATTCAAACAAAGACCTACTTCTAGGTTGCACATGAATGACTTGCCACCAAGGGTGAGCATCTGGGTTTTTATAAAAAAATGCTTGTTCAATATGCCTAGGAAGAATATATATTTCTTCAGTAGATCGCATTACCTTGGAAGAATCAATTGCCCAAAACCTAGATAATTGCTTTCTTAATGTGGAATTATTACCTTTATACTTGGCTCGAAACCAGTCAACCTTCAAAATAACCTATCAAAATATATAAAAGAACACATTATTAGGAGCTTAAAAAAATAACTAACTCTATCATGAAAAATATAAACTTTTTCCTACCTGTTTGAATGTACGAAATGAAATTTTGTAGATACCAACAATAGTTCCTACGTAACCAAGTTCGCCATCTATACGATTCGTGTCATTTGAGCTAGCACGTGATAGTTGCTTGAAAGAAGCAACAATACTAGTATCCTCTGTTTTACGTAAAGAATCAATGGCTTTGATTCTAATATCATGTCCAAAAGCCCACATATTAGTGAACATTCGAGCCTGCAAAAGAAATTCAATTAGTAAATAGAAACTAATATACATATGTGAAAAAAATAAAATATTATTAAAATAAAACTACCTTTCATTCACAACCTATCATTAACTCTCTCTCCTCATCTGAGATTTCTTCATTATTTGTGTTTGCGCGTTGCATACGACTATATGGCCAATCCGTGAAAGAAGATATATATGTAATCTCATTATTATCGCAATTATGTCTATATCTTTTGTTTTTTCGCCTTTTACTTTGGAGATTTTGAAGTTCCTATTTGTATCGCTAAGGAATGCTTGCATGCATTCACTATTATATGCTACAAAAGTAGAAACATCATTTTTTTCTTGAAATGTAAATAAGAATGGAACTCCCTTACCTGATAATACCTCATCTGTTATATTTTAAGAAGACTCGTTGGTCCATGCATGTGGAACTTCTTCATGAACTCTTTCAAGGTACTCACTAACGCAATACATGCACTCTTCAAGCATCCAACCCTTTGCCATGGATCCTTCTAGTTTTGCTTTTTCTCGCACATAACCTTTTAATATTCCCATAAATCGCTCAACCCAAAACATCCATCAAGTGTTGACAACACCTCCAATCTCTATTTCATCTACAAGATGGACTAATAAATGAACCTGAATATCTAAAAATGAAGTAGTAAGTTCTTTCTCCATCAAACATAGTAGCTCTTTGCATTCACATTTTTTTTTGTGGGATCAAGTTTTTGTCAATCTCTCTGGATGTAATCCACATATACATATCATAAAAACAATTATAAAGAAGTTAATTCAAAAATAAAAGATATCCAATATTCATACATATTAAATATAAAAGTATCATTATTACCTTATAAGTGATCCAAGACGATAGATCACATCTCGTACTCATTTCGCTGTACATCAATCGATAACCAAAGGTAAAATATGTTTCAAAAAGTAATGCTAATCATGGGTCTTTAACCCAGATAAGCTCTTATGATCCATACTAAACATGTTTTGAAAAGAT